>BPLQ01012322.1:0-10136 GCA_021605075.1 Caerostris darwini
TATGAACCAATTATTGAAATATTTATTATTCTGTAAATTGAAAAGAAATTTGTTCATATCATAAGTTTACAACGAAAGCTATGATGCAAAGAGTGCTATGATAAGGCTATGATTCAAATATAAACCAATTGTCGGCATAAAGTGACAAGCAATAGTACAAGAGCTATAGGTTTTTCAAAAGCAGATATAAGCTAACTACCAAAGGATGAGGTAGTAAAAATAGAATATTACCTGATGTTTAAATGTCTGTATTTAAATAATTTATGATGAAAATAATAATTTATGCGTAAATCTTGGTAATAAGACAGCGGACTGATGATAACCAAAGAATCCGGTTAAACTTTTTTGGGGTTCATACAAACTTGATGCTTATCCTGCACCAGTGAATCAGAAGGTCTCCATTTAAAATGCGAATTCATTTCTAACTTTATAAAGTAGGCGGATGATATTGATGAAGTATTCGACGAGTCCTCTAGTCACAGATGAAAAGAAACGGAGGCTTCCCGCTCATTAGACTTCAAAGGAAAAGTCTTCGGTATTTAAACTCTCCCTGGCTGTGATGCCCTTCGCACGGGCACATCTTGAAATGTTTCCATGGAAACCATAAGAGAGTCATTCATAGGGCTGGAATTTTTTATTTATCCCTCTCTATTTAACCACAAAGTATCACGTGTTTTTTTAAAGTTTATTTAATCTGTTTGGAATCAGCGAAAATAAAATTTACTTGAAGTAATATTTTTTTTCTAAATTTAAGCAATAGTAAAATAAGCTAAACAAGTGATATAAAAAAATTGTTCTAAATCAATTCCTACTTTTTTTTCACTATATTGCAGAAAAGTCCTTTACAAATAAAGTTGAAATTTTAATCTGGCGCCATCTTTTATTAGATACATTCAACTTAAATCTGAAAAAAACTAAAATTAATTAATTAAATTAAATTACTGAATTAATATTTGAAAAAACTGTATTAATATCCAATGTCATCCACTACAAGTTCAAAAAAAAATGTATTTGAACTTGAGTGGATGAATAAAAAGTATTATATAAACGATTGAAAATTTGAACAAGATATATATAGGGAGAGTGCGAGCTAGTAGGAGGAATTGAAAAATAGCATTCAAGATATGGCATCAAAATGGTTAGGAAAATGAAAGGAGCTACGGGGATGTTTGACTTCTTTTAATTCAGGAGTTTTGGGGGGAGGCGATACTATCGTTTGACCAAAACAGAGTGGGCCTTCAGTTTCTCTTATCCTATAAGATATTCATTTCAGTGAATCCAAAGGGTGTATAGCATACCAAGCCTACTTCGGTGCATTCTGGAGTAATGGTAAATTTGATACATATTTGACGTATTGGAAACCAATTACCACGAGTTAAAATTCAGTACAAAAAATGATTTGTTAACTGCGGTTTAATGCTTGTTAGAAAGAAAGGGAACTATACAACATGTCTTCGTACCAGATTTGCAGATTAGACGTCTTTTAAGCCTGAACGCCTTGGAATCCCGGACTAGCAGGTGGTCAGAGTAACTTTCCAGTTGCGTATGTACACAGAGAACACCAAAAATTAAAAGGTGAAACACTTAAAATGCCTGTTGGCAGATTTAAAGACAGGAGAGTTTTCTTTTTACGGGATAGTATTGCCAGTCCTACGCCAACGCTGTACAGTCATATTAGACAGGGATCTAAAGTGAATTCTGAACCACTACAAACATCCATGACAAATCCGGGACTCGAACCCGAAACCTTTGCTACCGACCACCAGAGCGTTAGTCGGCCATCAGGCCCACCAGACCTAGTACAGTCTATATTTTGGAGTTCATGTAGTTTAATCTCACTTCAGGACAGCCTTCTCCAACGAATTACTTTCGGATAACCACTGGTCTAAAAAGGAACGCCTCATTTGGTATTTTGTTCACACAAACTCTTTGTGACCTGTCTAATCCACTCCACGGCCTATCGAACATATGGTGCACATCCGTTAGTTTCGAGTTCGTATTATCTACCATTTTTTTTATCACAGCATCAGGCCGGAATGAAAAGTCTTTGCGAGAATCCTAGAAATTTGTCTATGTAGCAAATCTGGAAAGCATCTCCAATCATTCTTCGTTGGATGCCTGGTGGTAACAACAGCTATAAGTTTACAACAGCCCCATGGTGGGCCAAGGCCGTCTGTCTACTGGCAGATTTCCCGACGGGAGATGTTTTCTTTTTATGGGGTATGCTTCTTAGCCCTACGCTCAACGCTCTATAGTCATATTAGACAGGGACCTACGGTTTAAAGTGGATTCCAAACTACTACTAACATCCATGGCACCACCGGGATTCGAACACAAAACCCGTAGGCACTGAGCGCCAGAGTGTTAGTCACTCGGCCACCAGGTCCCATATTCAATTCAACATTGTGTTTTAAAGTTGTCTTTATGTATTTTATCCCCTCTAAATGTTTGTAATCTTGGTGCACCCTAGTAGTCCTAGTTTGATATCCAGTATTAATTTCTGCTGTAAATTAAAAAAATGTAAATCTTTGATTTTATATTGATGGTTATTTTTCTGCTAATTCCACATAGACGAATAATGTAAAGAACTGCTCGGAACCAAACCGCACAAAAAGTTCCGCATGCACCAAAGTAGAACGGATAGTAGTCAATCGTAGATAACTATTTCCGGAAATGCATTGTTTCTTGCATTATTCATTCAATCCGTTCAACTGATCCGAGTTTAATTCTTTTTCTCGAATGATTGGTGTCTCGTCTCTCGGGTGTCTTCTGAAGTGGATGGATGAGGCAAGAGAAGCAGATGGATGCGCGTTCATTTTTTTTCCCATAGGTTTAGAAATGGCTCCTTAAAAGGTGACGTGCCTTAAAAAAATGGATTGTCAAAAGAACACGCATGCATAAACAATTAGGGTGTAATGCATGCGTTGCAATATATAACGGTGGTAAAAAAAATTATCCTTTTAATGAGGTTCGTCTGCTTGTTGAAGTATGTTCTGAAGGTGAAAAAAATTAATGTTTAGAGAAAATTCATGAGAAAAAAATTGTAAAATATTTTCTGATTTAATAAAAAGAGTATGAGATAACGTTTCCATTTATAACTTTATTGATTTATAAAATAAAGCATGGGATAGTTTTGTGTTACATGGGAACGCTTTTCCTAATCCAGGTAAAGAAGACAATCCAAAGTCCCATTGTTTGGACTGGGAATAAGCATAATAAATCTGTAGGCTGGAACCTTTTTCCGTTCGGTTCAAAAAGATAAGGAGTTGAATCTTTCATTTGTGGTATAAATAATAGTTGTTTCTTAAAAGGACTAACAAATGTTACATAACAATGCAATAAAAAACAAATGTCCTGCATTAGAAAATAAAACATTCATAACTAATATAATAGAAAATTTCAGAGGATACGTAAATTCTTTTCACAATATTACTGTATACAGAAACGAAAAAACTCTAAGTTTTTTTGTTTTTCGCTCTACGGTCCTTTTTTGCACATTCTAAGTTAATTAGACCGGAACCTACAGTTTAACGTGGATTCCGAACCACTCACAAACATTCATTCCACCTCCAGGATACGAAGCTGAACCCTGTGGTACAAAGTCCAGAGCGCATTTCCATTAGGTTGCGAAAACTCAAGGGCTATTATGAAAGAGTCTCGCATTGATGGCCTGACTGCCTGAGGGGAAGTTTCTGGATTCTCCGCCATATACTCAAATAACCTCTAACAATCTCACAAGGAAGGCAATGTCTTTATGACATTGTTAGTATACGTATATCTTCGTCTTTAATGGCACAACAACGCCATGATGGCCCAAGACCGTCAGCCTACTCACAGATTCCGAAACGGGAGATGTTTTCTTTTTACGGGATAGGGTTGTGAACCCTACGTCCAACTCTCTACAATCATATTAGAACGGGATCTACTTTGAAAGTGGATTCCGAACCACTACCAATATCCATGGCTACCGCATGAACTCAAGCCCCGAAACTTGGTGTACTGTGCACTATAGCGCTAATCACTCAGCCATCAGTCCCCATTGTTCGTATATTAGCAACAGAAAAATATCATCCATTAAATTGCATAATTTCAAATTGACCGCTTATGAGCACTTGTATAATATTGTTCATTGTTCATTGTATAATTTTCAAATTTTCAGAATAAAGATATATATGTTCTTCACAAATAAAATAAAGGAATTATTATGATTAAAAATAATAATGCTGACGATTCATTAAAATATAATTTTTAAGAAAATGACAACTTAAGAAAAGAATTTTTCTATCAACCTTACCAAATAAATGGGGACATTATTAACAAAACAGAAAACATTTCAATGTCTCCCCCCCTTATTTGTTAAATAAGACTTTATTAGTTTTTATCAAAAATATTTCATCGATAAAATTTTCCTTCCTATTTTTCCCAAAATATTTAAAAACAAAAGATTTGAGTAAAATCCAAAATGATACAGCAATTATTAAAAAGGTTGAATCTTTCCAATCTTTTGAAAAGAATTAAAATTCTTATGAATATACGTTTATTACAAAATAATTGACATAACTACTCTTTCAGTCTTTATTCATATTATTTTCTATGTTAATGAGTGCAATAGCAAATAGAACTACTCAAAACATGTACCATTATCTAACTTTAGAGATTTAACCATAATGAATGCATTTTTATGTTATTTTACTAAAATAAAAAAGAGATAAATAAGAGAATCAGAATGATATAACAAATTACTTGTACCAATTAAGAGGGAATCGCAAATCCCTCTTGTCTGATAAAGTACGCATTCATTAAATGCCAGATTTTCATTAATGCGAATGTTCGTTACTTAAACGAGGTTTCCATTTCAGAATCCTTTGATTCAGCAATATTAATCATGAACTCTTTACTGTAAAACATATGTTAGCGAATATATATATATATACATATCCGATGTATATATACGATATCGATCACATTTATGTAAATATAATGAATTAAACTTCGACCATTTTTAACTAAGGGAAAAAATATAGATTTAGATTTAGACATTTTATTCATATGCGATGTAAAATATAATTAGTAACTGAATTTAAAATTGAATGTAAAATAAAGATATACTTTGTTATTCATGTATTTGTGAAAAATAGCAATATCTTGATTTATGCAATTCACAAAAAAAATAATTAAATACTTCTAAAAAAATTAATTTTTTTAATTCAAATGAGTTTATTCTGTAACCTTATTTGTAACTTTAACGTATGCTATATAATAGGAAATTTAAGTAGAGGAAATTTATCAATTAATTCACATAAAATAATACAAGAAATGCATAAATAAAAAGAAATGCCACATTTTTAAATTTCAATCATTTGGATAAAATATATACATAGAAAAAAATGCGCGTGAGCTTTACTGCATTCTTTACGCAAGCTAATGAGTGATACTTTAATTGCACAGAAATAGAGCATTTGTTCTTATTGGCTATTTTTATAATGAATGAATTAATTTTTTATACAATGTTTTTTTACATGAGGGTTTTAGTAATCTACGTAGTATACCGCCAACAGCCCATGCCAGTTTCAGTAGGTATTAGTAAAGGTATAGGTAGCAGGATAGATGTAGGCAATATTAATATTAGTAATTTTAGTTTTGTATGGTATTGCTTTTTGAAAGAAGTTTGAACGATAAATGTCCCAAATAATTGATAATGGCAATCAAATATCTGTACGAGACGCTCACAAGCAGTACCACATTAACCAAGAAAATTCTAAAATTTTCAAAGCCCTGAGTGCAACGCATGCCGCTAACAGAAATTGAACCCTCGTCTAATCGATAGTAGTTTTCAGAAGTGGATATTTTGGTTTGTCGCTCAACGGTCATTTTTTGCACACTTTGGACTAATTAGACTTACGGTTTAAAGTGGATTCCGAACCACTCACAAACATCCATGCCACTGCCAGAATTCGAACCGGAAGTCTGTTATACTAAATGCCAGAGCGCTAGCCAATTGACCCTCATGCCGCACGGGTATTTTGGAGTTTTTGCAATTAATCAACAAGAAAGTTGTAAATCGAGATTCTATTTTAGTCTCTCTCCCTCTCTCAGTTTGTTCAATATTACGAATTTTAATTAAATTTCAAAATTAACTTGCATTATTTCTAAATCTTTATCATAAGAAAACAGATCTATGAATAAGTAATATAGAGATAATATTTCTTATAATATCTATTTGAAGAGATCTATATAAATATTATAAGAAAACAGAGTTTTATAATATAAATAACTCTGTGAGTTAAACCTTCAGAACCTAATTCTCTTACACCTTCAGGGCAATGTCCCTTAATAGTATTTACATAACTAAGTTGAGCACCTTTCCCAGATATGCTAACACCATTTACCCACCGAAAATAAGTTTGTGGATTGTTGGTGGTTTCTTTTTCACTAACTTCATTAAAGCAAAACTAACTACTTCGAGTCATTACCGGCCGATGAAACACGATTCCCCTTGATGTCGCAATCAAATTAATGCGGAAGATCCCTTAAGCAATGTTGATGAACTCCTTCCAGCAAAAATTTCCCACCTTACCAAATCCTTCGTTAGAGGTGACTGCATACTTTTCCCTTCACCACAGGGTTTCGGCCGAGTAAATCCTTAATTAAGATGGATAGTAGATTTCATATGCCTCATTATGATGCGCAGTAGATTCCTAGAAGTGCTAACTCCTTACGGCCTATCGATGTATTAAATATGTAAAAGGGTCATGAGAAATTTCCTTAACTGTACATTAAGAAATTGGTTTACTTAAATATAGCTTACTTTTTCGTGCTGAAGTTATTTATTTTCATGCATGCATAGTATTCAGATTTGTTTTGAGAGAAATTTATATTGAGCAGAGTAATGTGTTGTCGTCTTAATGTTTCATGTCGTTTACTATAGTCTGAAAGGCCGGTTTGGTGTGCAGTGCGTTAGATTCATGAGAAACCTAACTTCCGATGTTTATATCATATATATGTTTTCTTCTTTATTGGCGCAACAGCCCCATAGTAAACTAAGGCTGTCTGACTACTGTTAGATTTCGTGACAGGGTAGAGTTGGGGTTATTGGGTAGGGTTGTCAGCCCTAAGCCCAACAGTCATATTAATTTATATTATTCCTACGGCTTAAATGGAATTCTGAACCCCTACAAACACCCAAAGCATCTATTACCAAGATACTGTTGCTCAAAATATATGCTACTTTTACATTAATTATTTATAACAATATATATATGTATATATATATACGATTACCTACCGGAACCTACAAATTTAAAGTTGATTCTGAACCACTACAGGCATCTATGCAAAGCGGGGATTCGCACTCGAAACCTATGGCACCGACAGCCAGTCACTCTGCCATCAGACCCCTTACGTCATATATTGGTCACGGTAAATCCGTCGGTGAGTAAATCTCACCATTTTGTTCGAGGAACAATTAAGTAGGATGCAGTTTTCCCCCTGAGGGTGTTCATTCAAAATAGATGTGGCAAAGAATTGGGGATGTTATGAGAACACCTCACGTGAATAATCCTGAATCTGCTACATTTCTGTCAATTTAATGACGAATTAACTCAAATCGAAGACCTCGGCATATAAAAAAAAACACAAATTATATTCGTAATAAATTAGAACAAGTTATTTTATTTTTCATATGCTTTTATCAAAAGAACCCCTAAACATGTTGACAGCTTTACAAAGATTATCATCGCTCCGCCATATACGAGATTATTCAGTGAGACATAGCTTTGATGTTTTTTATTCTTCATAAATCTCCATTTTGCATTAATTGTCGGGTATTTGTACCGAAATCGTATTCTGCTTTAAGATAATTTCCAGCATAAGTTAATCAATAATAATTACTTGAGGATATAGGATATTAATAGAAACATGGCATTAAAAGATATTACTTATTTTTACTTCTTTTTTGCCTGTACCACATGTTTATGGATATTAATTTATCACGAAGAGAAAGGTAAACTGTGTATTCCTCAGTATTGTCTGTGAACGACAAGAATTATGTGAGACCATTAACGATGTCTGGCTAAGAATTATTTTGCCTTTTCTTCTATTTTTTTAACCTCTTTTACATTATCGGAGGAATGTCTCGCCAAATCTCCAGAGCAAAATTGAATCTATTACAACGAACATCTGTTCTAAATCGTAAGGAAACAAGCTTTTAGTTAAAATTCTTCAAACCCTTCTGTATTATTTTTTCTTATGAAATTAATCTATTTCAAAGTTTAATTTATCAGTATAAATATCTTCGAACAATATAATGTTTGGCTACTCGTAAGCAAATGATTTTATACAAAATTTATAATTGAAACAAACCATTTTATCAATCGACTTTATACAAAATTAAGAATTTAAACAAATGATTTTATTTATCGATTTTATACGAAATTAACAACGTAAACAAACGATTTTATCAATCGATTTTATAAAAAATTAAGAATTTAAACAAACGATTTTATCTATTGATTTTATACAAAACTAATAATTAAAACAATCGATTTTATACAAAAATAATAATTAAAACAATCGATTTTATACAAAATAAAAAAATTAAGCAAACGATTTTATTTGTCGATTTTATACAAAATTACTAATTAACATATTATCTAGACGAAGACATTTCTAAGAACGTTCTTTATTCAATTCTTCAAAAAAATTTCATTTTATTAACAAAAAAAATTGCTTTAATTTCAATTTATGTATGTAACAAATGTTTCTTAAACTTTTAACTTTCAACAGATACTTTCGAGAAATTTATTTAACGTGTATTAAAACTTTTACCAATATCTCATAGCATCTAATAAAAAGGAGATTACACAACGCATATTTCTGTTTAATCCAAAACATCACTCTTACACAGCTTTGGAAATATTTTATGTATGATTCTGGAAAAGCCTCCCTCGGATTCCTTTACAGAAATGGAAAAATCCCAGTTAATTTCCGGCGCATTCGAAAATCCCATCTCAATTCCGGAAGTTTTCAGACGGGGTTAGGAAATTGTGAAGTTACGCTTTTCAAATTATGTCGGAAACCATCACAACATGGAACTAAAACATTGATGCAACAATTTTCCTGAATTTTAGGGTTCTTTACACAATGTAAATAACTTTTACCATATTTATTATTCAGGGAAAGTTTCATCATTTACAAATATGAAACTAGGCATTTTTTATTCCCGATTATAGGTAAGAAATATTTTAAGATTTTATTATAAAATAAATATTACCACAAAAATGTAATTTCATTTTTGAAGGGCTTGTGCTTGTTATGGTTTTTGAGATAGTTAGAATTTCTGAAGAACATATTTAAAATATTCTTTGGAGATTTTATACTTTTTATATTTTTAATATTCTGTTTAGTTTCCAATTACACTGACATTTCCAGCCGCGTTCATCATTTTAAAAAAATTATTTACTTTTTTATTAATATTTTGTGTAATAGTGATTGTAAATAACCCTATTTTAGCACTTCTGGCATAGTATACTAATATAAAAACATTGCACGATTCGGTTACAATAGCATGTAAAATAAAAAAATTTAATTCAAAAAATATTTCAATGCAAAAATTTTAAATGCCCTTAAAAAGTGAAAATGCATTAAAAAATATTACTCATATTATTACTCATATGAATTAGGTTCTGCAAATTTTTTTTTAATTTTCTTATCCCTCTTTAGGTAGACAGGATCATCTAGATCAAGTCCAAGAACCCGTGTGGTCTCACGGAAGGAGAGAAGGGGGGGGTGGCAGCTTCTGTCCTGATGGACCAACCGTAGGTAGAAGTAGTCTTGAAGTCTGTCTTGGCTCCGTAACGCTGAAGAAGAAGGCAAATGTCTACTGGTAGGAATTTTAGGGTGAACTACCCTGCAAAACTCGGAAATCTTCCCCCATGTAGTCCGACTCACGAGGAAAGAGGCTGAACATCACAAACGCTCTCGAGTCTCCTCATTTTTTGAAACAGTTTCTACAACATAGCCGTCAGCCGATTGAACCTACGCCCTAATACTTACCAACGGCCCACGTTGCCACTGAACCATGAGTCGAGCCGGGTTCTGCACATCATGATGGAACGCTAACAAGTTTTTAAATACTC
>BPLQ01012322.1:15136-28089 GCA_021605075.1 Caerostris darwini
ACCCATCACTAGCCTCACCGCGGTCACCTGAAACCGGTTTGCAGTCCGCCGCTTGGAGTTGCCCAACTTTCAATTCGAAGTGGTTTTTCACTAGGCGCAATGCTATTTCTGACGTTTCGCTGTGAAGGGGTCGAAAAAATTTTGTCGCTTGCCTCTTGAATCTTCACGTCTCTCGCCTCGGTGGGAACGAGCCTTTAGACTTCGTCGTCGTCCTTGTCTTCACGGAGTTCCTTGGTCTATAATGACCTATTACTCCAGGGTGGTATATTAGAGTTCATTGGTGAAAGGTAAAACATTGATGATTATAAACAGTATTAAGTGATCAAGGTATTACCCAATAATGAAAAAATTAAAAGTTAAAATTAAAAGACTGATGAAAAGATAAAAAATCAGTTACTGAAAAAATATACAAATAGGAGTATACTACGGAGTAGAGTAATTGCTGCTAGAAATGATGACTAAGGGGACAGGGCAGGTTCGAACCCGCTGCCTTGTGGCAACACGGACTCTACTCTGAACACTGAGCCAGTTCGTCTAGGTCAATTGCAAATTGTGCAGTGTCAAGGAAACGTTTTGGGCATTTGAACTCTCCCTGACTGTGATGTCCTTTGCACGGGGCACATCTTGAAATATTTCCATCGTAACCACAAGCGAGTCATTCATAGGGCTGGAATTTTTTATTTGTTCTTCTCTATTTAACCACAAAGTATCGCGTGGTTTTTTTTTTTAAAGCTTGTTTAACCTGTTTGGAATCAGCGAGGCATTCATTCATAAAATTTTCTTGGGAGTAATATTTTTTTTCTGAATTTAAGCAATAGTAAAATAAACTGAAAAATAGGATTCAAGATATGTCATCAAAATGGGTAGGAACATGAAAGGAGTTACGAGGATGTTTGTCTTCTTTTAATTCAGGAGTTTCGCAGGGGAGGCGATACTATCGTTTGAGAAAAACAGAGTGGTCCTTCAGTTTCTCTTATCCTATAAGACATTCATTTCAGTGAATCTACGGGGCTTGTGGTATAAATCTACCATGGTGCATTCTAAATGGTAAATTTAACAGCCATGGTAAATTTGATACATTTTTGCTAAAAATGTATATGTATCAAATTTATACTCTCAATAGTAAGGGTAAATTTGATACATATTTGGCGTATTACAAACAAATTACTTCAAGTCAACATAAAAGTACATATCCGCTAGTTCCGTATTCGTATGATCGATCATTTTACTATCACTGCATTAGAGGGTGAAAGGGGAAGATTTTTACAAGAATCCTCGGAATTTGTCTATGTAACACATCTGGAAAACATTTCCAATCCATCGTTTTCATTGACGCAACAGGCAAGATTTCTAGATAGGAGATGTTTTCTTTTTACTGGGTAGGATTGACAGCCCTACGCCCAAGAGTCATATTCGACAGGGACCTAGGGTTAAAAGGGGATTTCAAACCACTACAAGCAACCATGGCACCACCGGGATTCGAACCCAAAACCTGTAGGCACCGAGAGCCTGAATATTAGTCATTCGGCCACCAGGCTCCATCTCCAATCCAGGATTGGGATTATAAGTCGCCTTGGTGTACTATATCCCATCTAAATGTTTGTACTCCTAGTGCTAATTTACTGGCTATAATTTTCTACTGTAAAGAAAAAAAAGTTAAAATCTTTGATTTTATATTTATGATTATTTTTCTGCTAATTCCACATAGACGAATAATGTGAAGAACTGCACGGAACCAAACCGCACAAAAAGTTCCGCATGCACCAGAGTAGAACGGATTCGCTCAATCGTAGATAACTATTTCCGGAAATGCATTGTTTCTTGCATTATTCATTCAATTCGTTCAATTGATCCGAGTTTAATTCTTTTTTTCCCGATTGAATGCGCGTCTGGTCTCTTGGGTGTCTTCTGAAGTGGATGGATGCGGCAATGGAGCCGAAAAGCAGATGGATATGCGTTATTTTTTTCCATGAGTTTAGAAAGCTCCTTAAAAGGTGAGGTGCCTTAAAAAAATGGATTGTCGAAAGAACGCGCATGCATAAACAATGAGGGTGTAATGCATGCGTTGTAATAAATAAGGGTGATAAAAAATATATATCCTTTTAATGAGTTTCGTCTTCTTGCTGAAGTATGTTCTAGTGGTGAAAAAATGAATGTTTAGAGAATATTCATGAGAAAAAATTGTAAACTATTTTCTGATTCAATAAAAAGAGTATGAGATGACGTTTCCACTTATAAGTTTATTGATTTGTGAAAAAGAGCATGGGATAGTTTTGTGGCTCGTCTGTTATATGGGAGCTCATTTCCGAATCCAGGGAAAGAAGACAACCCAAAGTCCCATTGTTCAGACCGGGAATAAACACAATAAATCTGTAGGCCGGAAATTTTTCAGTTTGTTTCGAAAAAGAAAGGAACTGCGTCTCTCAATTGTAGTTGAAATGTTAGTTTTTTTTTAAAAATGGCCAACAAACGCCATGAAACTAAATGCCTGCTTTAGAAAATAAAGCATTCGTAACTATTACAATCATCATTATTTTTTTTTACTTAAAATAATAGAAAATTTCAGATGGGTCTCGAAATCTTCTCACAATATTATTGTTATCAGAAACGAGAAATTTCGTTGTTTGTTAAAGGGTCGCGCATCGATAGTCAGGATGTCTGGTAGGAACTTTCCGGATTCTCTCCCATATACTTAAACATCTAACAGTCACCCATGCAAGGCAATGTTTTTATGCCATTGTTCGTATATCAACAACAGAAAATAGTTTAATTTTCATATTTTTATAATAAAGGTATATTTTCTTAACAAATTAAAAAAAGAATTATGTTGTATCTTATCCCATTTGGTAAATAGTAACATCTAGACCAACTCCAAGAACCCTTGTAATCACAGGAAATGCGGAAAAGAGGGGCAGGTAGCTTCTGTTGCGATGGAGCACCTTTAGATAGAAGTCTGACTTGTCTCCGTGTCGCTGAAGAAGGAAGGCAGTGCCTTTTGGAAGAACCATCAGGGAGAATTATTCTACATTTGCGTATCGTGTGGGAGAAAACCCGGAAAACTCCCACCAGGTAGTCCGACTCACGATCTCTGGCTCTCGGTACTCCAGGTTTCGGTTTCAAATCCCGGCGATGCTTTGGGGTGTTTGTAGTGGTTTGGAATCCACTTTAAGCCGTAGGTCCGGGTCTCATATGTCCGCAGAGCGTCACAGAGCTCAATCAGACTTTTTCTCACTCACATCATTCCTTGTAAAGGAGCAGCTCAGCTCTAGGCACAGTGATTTGATGTGGTGCAGTAGTCCGACTCACGAGGCAAGATGCTGAACATCACGAGCGCCATCGAGTCTTCTCGTCTTTTAAACAGTGTCTACAACAATGCCTCCAGTATATTGAACCTCAGCCCTAAAGCTCACCAGCGGTACACACTGCCACTGAGCCACGAGTGGGGCTGTAGAATTACTATAATTACACATAACAATGCTGACGATTCATTAAAATATAATTTTTAAGAAAATGACAACTTAACAAAAGAATTTACTAAACTAAAATTTTACTAAATAATTGGTGACATTATTAACAAAACGGCAAACATTTTAATGGCCCCACATTATTTGTTGAATAAGACTTTATTACTTTTTATCAAAAAGATTTCATCGCTGTAATTTTCTTCCCAAGATATTTAAAAACAAAAGATTTGCGTATAATCCAAAATAATAAAGCAATTATTAAAAACGTTAAAATCTTCCCAATCTTTCGGGAAAGAATTAAGATTCTTTTCTTTTTAACAAAATAATTGAACCTAACTACTCTTTCAGACTTTATTCCTAATATTTTCTATGTTAATGAATGCAATAACAAATAGAACTTGTCAAAATAGTCGTATCTTTATCTTAGGTCAAAACTTTTACCATAATGAATGAATTTTTATATCAATTACTGAAATGAAAAAGAAAGAAAGAAGAGCCTCAGTATGATATAAAACAAATTAATTGTACCAATTAAGAGAAAATTGCAAATGACTCTCTTCTAATAAAGTATGCGTTCATGAAATGCCAGATGTTCATTAATGTGAATGTTCGTTATTCAAACGCGGTTTCCATTTCAGAAAATGAATCCTTTGATTCAGCAATATTAATCATCAACTCATTACTGTAATACATATGTCAGCAAATGTAACCCGGTATCGATCCGATTTAGGTAGATATAACGAATTAAACTTCGACAATTTTTAACTAAGGAAAAAAATAGATATTTAGATCTAGACAATATTCATATGCCATGTAAAATGTATTGGTAAATGAATTTAAAATTGAATGTAAAATAAAAATATATGCTATTATTTATACATTTGAGAAAAATAACAATATCTTGACGTGTGCAATTCATAAAAAAAAATAATTAAATACTTCTAAGAAAAAATAATATTTTAATTCAAATGTATTTATTCTGTAACCTTACGTGTAGCCTTAACATACTTAACTCATAATGAAATCAAATATTTATATGAGACGCTCACAAACAGTGACATTTACCAAAAATATTCTTAATTTTTCAAAGTAGTGGCTGCAACGCATGCCGCTGACAGAAATCAAACCCGCGTTTTCATGAGTGGATATTTTGGTTTGTCGCTCTACGGTCATTTTGTGCACAGTTCAGGCTAGTTAGACCGGTACCTACAGCTTAACGTGGAACCCAAACCCTTCACAAACATCCATACCACAGCAAGGATTCGAACCTGAAGTCTGTGGTACCAAAGGCCAGATGGCTAGTCAATTGGCCATCAGGCTGCATGGATATTTTGGAGTTTTTGCAGTTGATGAACCGGAAAATTGAAAATAGAGATTCTATTCCAGTCTCCCTCCTTCTCTCATTTTTTTAATAGTGTGAATTTTAACTAAATCTCAAATTTAGCTTACTCTGTTTTCGAATTATTAATTTCTATTTATCATAAGAAAACAGATATCTATAATATAAATAGATCTATGAGTTAAATCTTCAGAACCTAATTCTCTTACATCTTCAGGGCAATGTCCCTTAATAGTATTTACATAACTAAGTTGAGCACCTTTCCCAGATATGCTAACAACATTTACCCACCGAAAATAAGTTTGCGGATTGTTGGTGGTTTCTTTTTCACTAACTTAATTAAACCAAAATTAAGTTCTCCGAGTCATTACCGGCCGACGAAACACGATTCCCCTTGATGTCACAATCAAATTAATGCGAAAGATCCCTTAAACAATGTTGATGAACTCCTTCCAGCAAAATTTCCTATCTTACTGAATCCTAAGTCGAAAAGTCTTCGTTAGAGGTGACTGCATACTTTTCCCTTCACCACAGGGTTTCTGCCGAGTAAATTCTTAATTAAGACAGATAGTAGATTTCGTTTGCTTTATTATGATGTGCAGTAGATTTCTAGGATTAAGTGCTAATCCCTTATGATTATCGATGCATTAGTCATTACTGTGTAAAATGGTCATGAGAAATTTCCTTGACTGTATGCTTACTTAAATATTGCTTGCTTTTAATTTTGGTTAAGTTATTTATTTTCATGGATGCATGGCATTCAGGTTTGTTTTGAGAAAAGTTTATATAAGAGTATATATTTGTTTGAGAAAGTAAATATTGTACAGAGTAATTCTTTTTCTTATCCCACTGGGCCGATATCAACATCTAGACCAATTCCATGAATCCGTGTATTCTCACGGCAGGAGGGGACGGCTTCTGTTATGATGGAGCATCCGTAGGTAAAAGCCTGATTTGGTTCTGGGCTGTTGAAGAAGTAGTGCAGTGCCTTCTGGGACGATATTTAGGGGAAACTTCCAGGCATTTGAGTAACGTATTGGATAAAACCCCTTAAAACTCCTGCCAGATTTAGCAAGAGGCTGAACATCCCAAACGCCATCGAGTTTCCTCGATTTTGGAAACACTGTCTACAACCAAGCCACCAGGAGATGGAACCTCCACCTTAATGCTCCCCAGTGGCACGCGTTGCCACTAATCCACGAGTCGGGCAGAGTAACTCTAAATGTTTGATGCACTTTACAATAGTCTGAAAGGCCATTGAGGTTTGGTGTGTAGTGCGTTGGATTCATAAGGAAACCTAAAAACCAAACTTCGCTTTTTATGTCATATATTAACACTGTAAACCCGTTGCCACAGGCCAAGAACAATAAACCTGTGAAATTAAATGCTCTTTTTAAGGGGCAGAGGGAGGAAAAAACAAACCATTCGGATACTACCTTTAATCTCTACACTTAAAAGTATATAGTATATATTGTAGTGGCAAAATGTGAAGGCCCAACACCAGACCTCCCCTCCAGATCTCTGACCTGGATAACGCTGAATATGTGATATGTCTGCCATTCTAGTGGCCAATGGTCTCAGGTAAAAAGACATTCTACTTTAAAATAACCAACAGCATAGTCACCTTTTGCAATATTGCTAAATCGTTCACATAGCAAAAGTCACTTAGAGTAGTCATTTCAGTGCCATCTAAAATCATGAGGCATAGCTTTGGTATTTTTTATTCTCCATAAAGTTCCATTTTGCAAAAGATGCCAATGCATTTGTGCCGAAATCGTATTCTACTTTGAAATAAATTCCAGCTTAAGTTAATCACGAATAAGGACCCGTGAGTATAGGATATTAATAGAAACACGACATAAAATAAAATATTACTTATTTTTACTTCTTTTCTGACTGTACCACATGTTTATGGATATTAATTTATCCTGAAGTGAATATAAACTGTGTAATCTTCAGTATTATCTGTGAACGACAAGAATTATAAACAGAGGCCATTAACGATGTCTGGCTAGAAATTATTTTTCTTTTTCTTCTTTTTTTAATCTTTACATTATCGGAGTAATCTCTTGCAAAAATTAGTCTCCTGCCAAAAGGAATATAATTATAACTATCATATGCTCCAAATTATAACGATGCAAGCGTTTAGTAATTGTTATAAGTAGTTTTAATGGAAGGTCTAGTGAATTAAAACTGTTACTATCTGAAAATAATAATTTAATTAGTCGTCAAGATCAGGATGAAATCTGAATTAGGAAATTATATTTAAATCCTCTTCCATTGAAGAAGTATTTGACATTACTTTTTCAACTTTGTGAACCATTTTCTTCTTCTTCATTGGCTCAAAAGCCGCTTGGTGGGCCAAGCCTACTGGCAGAATCTGAAACAGGAAATGTTTTTTTACAGGATAGGGTTATCAGCCCTAATTTCTACAGTCATATTAGGCCGGGATCTACGATATAAAGTGGATTCCACAGCACTATGCGGACTCGAAGCCGAAGCCTGTGGCACCGAGTGACAGAGAGCTAGTCGCTTGACCATCAGGCCCTATGAAACTTTTTAGCTGATGGAATTGTCATAAATTCATGATAAATATTAATTTTTTACAAAATCTAGTATTATGATTTTTTTAATTATGTTTCGGTTTGGTTTGGTTTGTCGCTCTGCGGTCATTTTATGCATACTTTGGGCTAATTAGACAGGAATCTATAATTTAACGTGGATTCCGAACAACTCACAAACATCTATTGAATCGTAAGTTTTTTGTAAGCACTTTGAATCGTAAGCCCTGTATAAAAGGGCTGTCGAGCGTTGGGCTAACAATCCCACCTCATAAAACGAAATACTACTCTTGCCGCGAAATCTGCCAGTAGGCCCACCCTGGGGATGTTGCGCCAACGATAGGTTTGGTTTGACGCTCTACGGTCACTTTTTTGCACACTTTAGGATAATTAGACCGGGACCTACGTCTTTTTTTAACGTGAATTTCGAACCCCTCACAAACATCCATGCCCTCACCAGGAATCGAACCTGAAACACATAGTACCAAAGGCCACAGCGCTAGCCATCAGGCCGCTTAATTATGTTTCGAAACGTTTTCGTTTAAAAGCAGGATTTAGCATAGTAATATCCTTTTCGAAGTTTTACGTTTAATTTATCTTTATTTCTAAAATTAATTAAACCTCACCATCACGAAGAAAATTACAGGCTGGAACTGAAATCCACAAAAACGTTTCAATGATCAAAGAATTGAGTGACTAATGGAAGACGCAAATTTTTATTAACCTACAAGAAGCTCAGGTTAAGAAGATAGAATCGAACGAAGAATAAAAAGACATGAAAGTCGAAGTCTCGTGCGCACAGATTTCTGCTACAATTGTAAAATTACATTTATAAAATTGGCCAAATCTAATAAATAATAATAAATTACATAAATATGAGTACAATTTATAACGATTTTTTGAAGAAGAAATCTAAATTCCGGACTCAAAGTGATACCAAATACATTTTTTTAAACAATAACGCTCATGTGCATTTTTCAGTGCCATAGAGTAGCTTTTGACATATTGTTTGAACTATCTTTGTTCTTTGTTTGCTTATAAATAGAGGAATATTTAATTAAATTAATATTCTTTGTTTCAATTTAACAAGTTCAGAATGTGAGTAAATATGCACATGTTTTAATCGCTTAAATTTTTATCTAGACTTCTTTATCTTTTATATCTCTCTTAAAATTATCCTTTCTTTAATGCTTCTTTATGTCCTTTTTCTAATCTTTTTTATCCTTTCTTTATTCTTTAATTCTGGAACGTTTAGAACCGCCATGCCAGATTATCAAGAGCTTACGTATGTGTGTGTAAAGAGACATGATAGTTACACTTTTCTACTTTTTAATCTTCAGTTCTGGTCACGTTGGTTTCGTAACCCCTTTCTTTCCCGTTACAGTTCCAGCAACTTCTATTTGCCAACTCAGCAATGCCTCGCAAGTAAATTCTTCCAAAGAGAATTTTATTTGAGTTCGGATACAATATTCGGGTCATTTTCTGCTCTTGTAGAATGGGATTAAGTGTTTTATCATGACCACTTTCACTAGAATTATTATGACACCAAAACTACTTGTGTAGAAAACAATTTCGCAACAATAAAAAGTTTATATTTAACAAGGTAAAATAAAAAGATAAAATAAAAAAGAATGTAGAAATGAAAGAAGAAAATGTATAAAAATCTGATTCTAGCAGAAAAATTCTCACCAATTTATAAAATTTAGTTTTATTTATTATGAGTTCAACGTAAAAAATTAAATGGGAATATGGAACTAGTAATCTTCGGAGCGTTAAATAGCGACGTACAAACTCTATTATCTCGAAAATGGCCTTACTGTTTAACCATTTAGCATCTAAGTCGTGAAGTACACATGTATAAATTTCGATAAAATGCATCACTCAACATCTAAGTCGGGAAGTACATCGGTATAAATTTCGATAAAATTGATCTCTTAACAACTATAATCGTGAAGTACACATATATAAATTTCAATCAAACCGATTTCTTAACATCAAAGTTGTGAAGTACACATATATAAATTTCAATCGAACCGATTTCTTAACATCCAAGTTGTGAAGTACACATCTATAAATTTCAATCGAACCGATTTCTTAACATCCAAGTTGTGAAGTACACATATATAAATTTCAATCAAACCGATTTCTTAACATCTAAGTTGGGAAGTACACATATATAAATTTTATCAATCGATCGCTTAACATCTAGGTCGTGGGGCCTGAATGGCCGAGTGGCTAGTGCTCTGGCGCTCGGTACCACAGGTTTCGGGTTCGAGTACCGGTGGTGCCATGGACGTTTGTATGGGTTCGGAATCCACTTTAAACTATAGGTCCCGGTCTAATAGGAGCGTTGCGGGGGCATTGTTACTCCGCGTCCGTATCTTCAAGTTACACGCGCTCCCTGGGTAATACAAAGTGAGTAACGTCTGTGCAGCACTTGCCTTAAGGCATCCAAGACCAAGCTGTCTAAGTGTTTGCCAGCTGCATTAGAACAAAAAAAAACATCTAGGCATTGAAATACACATATAAATTTTAATCAAATCGATCTCTTAATATTTAAGTCTATCATATGGATGATTATCTTTACGATTTTATAAATTTTGAAGCCTAGAATTCGGATTATTCCTTGGTTTCATTTAACATGAATTCTTATACGTAACAGTTTTCTACGAACTTTACGAGACAATGTTATACGGAACTTTAAATCTGATACTTTTAAGTTTCAAAAAATGTACAGTTTTATAATTGTTACGGGTTGCATTTGAAACAAATTTTTCGATAACAGTCTTCGATAGTTAAGTTTCTCATAACTTAACAAGAACATTTTTACCTTATTAATGAATGTAAGAAGCTATTATAATGAAAATGTTGCTGTTGCGAACAAGTTTCTCGTAGGACAAATTAATTATTTATAAGAAGTCTAGACGCGTTTAAAAGGAGCTTCATTATAAAGTTTACGAAACTCTGTTGAAAGTGAATAAGAAAACACGTTTTTCTGTAAAATATTCCCGAATAATTTAAGTGCTATTTTTAAAACTAATTAACAGAACGTAAAAGTTTGATACATTTTCATGTTTACAGTCTTTTATTGAGTCTGACATATTTTTTCTTGCTGTACATCAGTGGACTTCAGGTTTCACTCAGGTTTATTTCGAAAAGCCTACTAATTACCTTAATTAACCCACCAATTAGCAATAGCATTATTATTGCTCATTTATTTTTGAATTGTAAAGGAAATATCCTTATGTTGCTTAAAACATAAATTTGGCTAGATACCATATCAAAATACACTAAAATAAGATCATTTTGAAAATATTTAACATGTGTGAGACTTGTGTTCCACTTATGTATACACGAACTGCCCGCCGACAGTTAATGAAAGGAGGACATTGCTTTCCAAAAAAACATTTAAGGGTAAGTGCCCACATTTGTGTGTCAGAGGACAGAAAATCAATCTTTCTTTTCTAATCAAGTTAACATGTCTAAATAATCTATTTAAAAAACCTCGTTATTTTTTATCCAATTTGATAGACAACAACATCTAGACCACGTCCAAGAACCCGTGTGGTCTCAATGAAGGAGGGAAAGGGGGCAGCTTCTTTTGGGATGGAGCACCTCTAGGTAGAAGTCTGACTTGCCTCCGTGACGCTGATTTTTCACAGGAAAGGGTTGTCAGCCCTATGCTCTAGGGTGATTGGAAACCGGGACCTACGGTTTTTAAGTGGGTTTGGTTTGTCTCTGTACGGTTAGCTTCTGTCTGACGAGGGCTTAACAGACCGGGACCTACAGTTTAAAGTTGATTCCGAATCACTACGAACATGCATGTTACCGCCGGGACTCAAACCCGAAACCTGTGGCACCGAGCGCCAGAGCGCTAGCCACTCGGCCATTCAGGCCCCGCAGTGATAGCAAAATGAGGGATCATACGTACTCGGAACTAGTGGATATGCACCTGACGTCCAAAAGGCTGTGGAGTGAACTAGACATTAGAGAGTTTTTGCATACCGTACGTTAGTTACCGTAGGACGTCCGTTAGCTTTTCCTCCC
This sequence comes from Caerostris darwini, assembly GCA_021605075.1. Lineage (NCBI taxonomy): Eukaryota > Metazoa > Arthropoda > Arachnida > Araneae > Araneidae > Caerostris > Caerostris darwini. Next base: position 26,548 of record BPLQ01012322.1, read on the forward strand.
TAGCGCGCATGCTCATAGGAAACATAATTTCTTTTGAGCATGCACGCTAGGGAGAAAAAGCTAACGGACGTCCTACGGTAACTAACGTATAGTATGCAAAAACTCTCTATTAAATGAGGAGTTCTTTTTTACCTACCAGCTACTACCCGAGAGTAACACTTTGAAGAACGTTGTCTTAAAGTGTGAATAAACTGTATGTACTCGAAATAAAGGGAATCACAGGACTGGTACAGGACAATCTGAGTTAACAAAATAAACCTTAAATACAAGAAACAAAAAAGGGTGTCAAATAAACACATAACAAACATACTAACTTTTAAAAAGTTTTTCACCAATCTCCTAGTAAAAATCTCATTTTTCCAAATGTAAATCTCTTGAATAAATTCAGACACGCATTTAATTCGATTCAATAAATACTGCTTTGAGCTCACAAATATTTCCTTCATAGTCATGGCATTGAAAGCATTAATGAGATTTTTTTATGCCATTGGTTATGCAAAAATTAATCCCGATAAACAAGCCAAACTGATGTTTACAAAATTAAAATTACCTAGAGCCAAAATCGACGACATGGTAATAAAAATTGAAAATAACAACGCAAAACGACGAACATCTATAATAAACATCAGGTACCCTGATTAATTATGTATCGAAATTCAAATTCTAGGATATTTTCTCCTCTTTTTTATTTTTATTGTGCGATTCATTCGCTTTTCATGCATAATAATGAGCTGTAATTATTTACCAGAAATAAAATTCTCTTCCATTTCCAGAAAATATTCTTCTCTTAAAATATTCTACTTTTATTTCTATTCCTCCACATTTCAGAAGCAAATTTATTCAACGACAACTGCCGGAAAATAGCGAAATGACATTTTCCGGTCATTTATATATTCCGGTTTTATTTAATTAAACGATTTTTGTCAAGTATGGCTTATATTTGCAATTATTATCAGGTCCAATCTGTTTTCAAACCTGAAATGGTTACAGGTTTTGGTAACAAAATGACATAATAATAATCTCGCGACGTTAGAGTAATTAGTAATTGCTCGTGCTTAACGGGTTTCTTGTCAAGCATATCTTCATTTGAATTTGCAAGTGTTAATATACATTATACAGAAGTCAGAGTGCACGTTCCTTCAAATCAGCATATTCCAATGGTATAATGGTAATTATAAAAATGCTGTAAGATAAGAGTTGCATATAATATAATCTATATTTTTTATCATGCATTGGGAAATGCCTATCATTATTTTGTCATTATTTGTCTAAGTATTTGTATCATTTGTATGTCATTTCGCTCCCAAATCACAATTATGTTCAATATAGGGCTCAGTAGAGTAGCATTTTTTTCAGTTCCTACTATTAGTTCACACTCTCTCTCTCTATATATCTTGTTCAAATTTTCAATCTTTAATGAATCGTTTATTCACCCACTCAAGTTCAAATACATTTTTTTTAACTTGTAGGGGATGACAATCCATCCAATCCATCCCAATATTGTGGGTAGTTATATTACATGCAATTAGAGTTTCGTACTAG
>BPLQ01012324.1:0-16679 GCA_021605075.1 Caerostris darwini
AAGCGACATTACCGTACACATACAGAAGAAAAACTCTATATTTGTGAAATGTGCAGTAAGGTTTTCAGTCAAACGCAACCCAAAGCGACATTACCGTATTCATACAAAAGAAAAACCCTATATTTGTGAAATGTGCAATAAAGGCTTTTCCAGTCAAACGCACTTTAAAGCTACATTATCGTATTCATACAAAGAAAAACCCTATATTTGTGAAATGTGCACAAAGGATTTTCAGACAAAAATAATTTACGGCGACATTACCGTATTCATACAAAGAAAAACCCTATATTTGTGAAATGTGCAATAAAGGATTTTCAGACAAAGATCATTTACAGCGACATTACCGTGTTCATACAAAAGAAAAACCCTATATTTGTGAAATGTGCGGTAGAGGCTTTTCACAGAAACGTAGTTTAAAACGACATTACGGTACTCATACAGATGAAAACCCCATATTTGTGAAATATGCAGTAAAGGCTTTTCACAGATATATATTTAAAACGACATTACCGTACTCATACAGAAGAAAAACCCTGCATTTGTGAAACGTGCAATAAAGGATTTTCAAACAAAAGTGATTTACGGAGACATTACCGTATTCATACAAAAGAAAAACCCTATATTTGTGAAATGTGCAATAAAGGATTTTCAGTCAAAGATGTTTTACAGCGACATTACCGTATTCATACAAAAGAAAAACCCTATATTTGTGAAATGTGCAATAAAGGTTTTTCACAGAAAATTCATTTAAAAGACCATTATCATACTCATACAGAAGAAAAACCCCATATTTGTGAAATGTGCGGTAAGAGTTTTGCAGTAAAAAATAAGTTAAAGATACATTACCGTACTCATACGGGAGAGAAACCGTACGTTTGTGACATATGCAGTAAAGCATTTGGACATAAAAAGAGCTTGAATGCGCATTGCAAACGTTCGCACTCACACCAAGACCCTTCTTTCATTGGGTAGATGTGCTTTTCTAATACTGCATTTTATACAAGCAACATTGCATTTTGAATTTAAGTACACAAACTTTTACTGTAAATTTTAATGCTCATTTTAAGTGAAATTCAAGTACATCTTGTTTTTAAATTTGTGTTTACTTACTCATGTCATTTTAATCATATGTATAAAATGACTTTATTAGAAATTTCTGTATAAAGTATTTTTCATTCAATTAATTTTTATGGTGCAATTATTATCCTTAAGTATATCGTATTTATAGGGAAAAAAAATTGTGTTGTAGTTTAATTACACTGTTTCTTGCCACTGATGAATATAAAATTAAATTTGAAGATGATTTTGTTATGATTACTTATAGCAAGCTGTGCTATTGTTTTTTCAGTAGTGTTTTAGATGGTTAATGTAATGAATATTAAAGATAGTAATAATCAAAGGAAATATTGATTATTATTTAATGATTGAAAGGGAAATATCGATTTAAATTTGTATATACTATTCTGTATAATACTATAAATATATACTGTTTACGTGTAGAATAACAATACTGTGATGTTAATTTTCCATTCACATTTAATTAACAAACGATTATTAGTGCCATCTAGTGGCAATGAAAAATAATTTTATTTAATTAAAAATTTATAATTAATTAGGTTTTTTTCGAATCTTTTTACTACTCTCCCACTAAAATAGTATAGCCAGACTCGTGGCAACATGTGCAGAAGGGCCGAGGTTTGGATCTGCTGACGGTATTGTTGTAGTAACGGCTTGCAGAAACGAGGAAACTATGTGCAAAATCGTGTCGCATTGATAGTCTAACTGCCTGAAGTTATTTTTACAAGTTTTCTCGCATATGACACTCAAATGCAAGGCAATTGATCCCTAAAAGACATCCCGGATAGCACAACTATCCGCTCAAAACCTGTCAGTGGGCTGTGGGTATACATTATGCCCACTGATGTTCCACCATCATCGTTAGATTACTTACCACTACGTGTAGCGGTGAGAGAAAAAAGAAAGATAAAATTGTAGAAGACCATTTATTTTCTTTGAATTTAAGTTTTTAAAGGTAATAACTGTATAATGTTTTTTTCATCAAAATGACGCTTTTTTATAAATACGTTAATAGATAATGTATATAAGTAAAATAATTGAAATAAAAGAATGAAAAAAATAATTGTTAATGTAAATTTATAAGGCATATTATTATAGAGATAGATTTAAGAAAGCTATTATTCTAATTGTACTAAATTTTTCAATTCATTTTTGATAATTTTTTTGTTTACTTTTAATTATTTGAAGCAATTTTTCATTAATTTAAGGAATTAATTTAGTGGCTACATACTTCTTCATTGGCGCAAGAGCCCCATGGTGCGCCAAGGTCGTCTGCCAACTGGCAGATTTCCAGGCAGGAGATGTTTTCTTTTTTTACAAGACAGGGTTGTCAGACCTATGACCAACAGTTATATTAAACCGGGACTTCGGTTCAAAGTGGTTTCCAAAGCTCTACAAACATCCATGATACCTCCGGGACTCGAATGTATAACCTATGACACCGAGTGCAAGTGCGGTAAAGGTTTTTCAGACAAAGATTATTTACAGCAACATTACAGTACACATACAGAAAAAAAACCCTATATTTGTGAAATGTGTGGTAAAGATTTTTCAGTCTAAAGTTCATTTACAGCGACATTACCGTATTCATTCAAAAGAAAAACCTTATGTTTGTGAAATGTGCAATAAAGGATTTTCAGACAAAACTTATTTAAAACGACATTACCGTATTCATACAGCAGAAAAACCTTATATTTGTGAAATGTGTGGTAAAGGTTTTGCAGTAAAAAGTAAGTTAATGCTACATTACCGTACTCATACAGGAGAGAAACCCTACGTTTGTGAAACGTGTTGTAAAGGTTTTGCTATCGAAAGTCGTTTAAAGCGACATTATCGTACTCATACAGAAGCAAAACTTTATATTTGTGAAACGTGCGGTAAAGGTTTTTCAGACAAAGATTATTTACAGCGACATACAGAAGAAAAACCCTATATTTGTGAAATGTGCGGTAGAGGCTTTTCACAGAAACGTAGTTTAAAACGACATTACGGTACTCATACAGATGAAAACCCCCATATTTGTGAAATATGCAGTAAAGGCTTTTCACAGATAATATATTTAAAACGACATTACCGTACTCATACAGAAGAAAAACCCTGCATTTGTGAAACGTGCAATAAAGGATTTTCAAACAAAAGTGATTTACGGAGACATTACCGTATTCATACAAAAGAAAAACCCTATATTTGTGAAATGTGCAATAAAGGATTTTCAGTCAAAGATGTTTTACAGCGACATTACCGTATTCATACAAAAGAAAAACCCTATATTTGTGAAATGTGCAATAAAGGTTTTTCACAGAAAATTCATTTAAAAGACCATTATCATACTCATACAGAAGAAAAACTCCATATTTGTGAAATGTGCGGTAAGAGTTTTGCAGTAAAAAATAAGTTAAAGATACATTACCGTACTCATACGGGAGAGAAACCGTACGTTTGTGACATATGCAGTAAAGCATTTGGACATAAAAAGAGCTTGAATGCGCATTGCAAACGTTCGCACTCACACCAAGACCCTTCTTTCATTGGGTAGATGTGCTTTTCTAATACTGCATTTTATACAAGCAACATTGCATTTTGAATTTAAGTACACAAACTTTTACTGTAAATTTTAATGCTCATTTTAAGTGAAATTCAAGTACATCTTGTTTTTAAATTTGTGTTTACTTACTCATGTCATTTTAATCATATGTATAAAATGACTTTATTAGAAATTTCTGTATAAAGTATTTTTCATTCAATTAATTTTTATGGTGCAATTATTATCCTTAAGTATATCGTATTTAAAGAAAAAAAAATTGTGTTGTAGTTTAATTACACTGTTTCTTGCCACTGATGAATATAAAATTAAATTTGAAGATGATTTTGTTATGATTACTTATAACAATCTGTGCTATTGTTTTTTCAGTAGTGTTTTAGATGGTTAATGTAATGAATATTAAAGATAGTAATAATCAAAGGAAATATTGATTATTATTTAATGATTGAAAGGGAAATATCGATTTAAATTTGTATATACTATTCTGTATAATACTATAAATATATACTGTTTACGTGTAGAATAACAATACTGTGATGTTAATTTTCCATTCACATTTAATTAACAAACGATTATTAGTGCCATCTAGTGGCAATGAAAAATAATTTTATTTAATTAAAAATTTATAATTAATTAGGTTTTTTTCGAATCTTTTTACTACTCTCCCACTAAAATAGTATAGCCAGACTCGTGGCAACATGTGCAGAAGGGCCGAGGTTTGGATCTGCTGACGGTATTGTTGTAGTAACGGCTTGCAGAAACGAGGAAACTATGTGCAAAATCGTGTCGCATTGATAGTCTAACTGCCTGAAGTTATTTTTACAAGTTTTCTCGCATATGACACTCAAATGCAAGGCAATTGATCCCTAAAAGACATCCCGGATAGCACAACTATCCGCTCAAAACCTGTCAGTGGGCTGTGGGTATACATTATGCCCACTGATGTTCCACCATCATCGTTAGATTACTTACCACTACGTGTAGGGGTGAGAGAAAAAAGAAAGATAAAATTGTAGAAGACCATTTATTTTCTTTGAATTTAAGTTTTTAAAGGTAATAACTGTATAATGTTTTTTTCATCAAAATGACGCTTTTTTATAAATACGTTAATAGATAATGTATATAAGTAAAATAATTGAAATAAAAGAATGATAAAAAAAATTGTTAATGTAAATTTATAATGCATTGTTATAGAGATAGATTTAAGAAAGCTATTATTCTAATTGTACTAAATTTTTCAATTCATTTTTGATAATTTTTTTGTTTACTTTTAATTATTTGAAGCAATTTTTCATTAATTTAAGGAATTAATTTAGTGGCTACATACTTCTTCATTGGCGCAAGAGCCCCATGGTGCGCCAAGGTCGTCTGCCAACTGGCAGATTTCCAGGCAGGAGATGTTTTCTTTTTTTACAAGACAGGGTTGTCAGACCTATGACCAACAGTTATATTAAACCGGGACTTCGGTTCAAAGTGGTTTCCAAAGCACTACAAACATCCATGATACCTCCGGCACTCGAATGTATAACCTATGACACCGAGTGCAAGTGCGGTAAAGGTTTTTCAGACAAAGATTATTTACAGCGACATTACCGTACACATACAGAAAAAAACCCCTATATTTGTGAAATGTGTGGTAAAGATTTTTCAGTCAAAGTTCATTTACAGCGACATTACCGTATTCATACAAAAGAAAAACCTTATGTTTGTGAAATGTGCAATAAAGGATTTTCAGACAAAACTTATTTAAAGCGACATTACCGTATTCATACAGCAGAAAAACCTTATATTTGTGAATTGTGTGGTAAAGGTTTTGCAGTAAAAAGTAAGTTAATGCTACATTACCGTACTCATACAGGAGAGAAACCCTACGTTTGTGAAACGTGCCCTAAAGGTTTTGCAATCGAAAGTCGTTTAAAGCGACATTATCGTACTCATACAGAAGCAAAACTTTATATTTGTGAAACGTGCGGTAAAGGTTTTCAGACAAAGATTATTTACAGCAACATTACCTTAGACATACAGAAGAAAAACCTTATATTTGTGAAATGTGCAGTAAAGGTTTTTCACAGAAAAAGCTTTTAAAAGCCCATTATCGTACTTATACAGGAGAAAAACCCTATTTGTGTGACATATGCAGAAGAAAAAAAAAGTGAGAATTTAAATGTTTCACAGAAAAGACATTTAGCCCATTATCGTACTCATACGGAAAAACATTTGGACATAAAAAGCATTTGAATGCGCATTGCAAACGTTCGCACTCACACCAAGACCCTTCTTTCATTGGGTAGATGTGCTTTTCTAATACTGTATTTTATACAAGCAGCATTGCATTTTAAATTTCAGAATACAAACTTTTACTGTAAATTTAAGTGCTCATTTTAAGTGAAATTCAAGTACATCTTGTTTATAATTTGTGTTTACTTACTCATGTCATTTTAATCATCTGTATAAAATGACTATTATTTTAGAAGAAATTTCTGTATAAAGTATTTTTCATTCAATTAATTTTGATGTTGCAATTATTATATATTATTTTAAAAAAAAATTGTGTTGCAGTTTAATTACACTGTTTCTTGCCACTGATGAATATAAAATTAAATTTTAAGATGATTTTGTTATGATTACTTATAACAATCTGTGCTATTGTTTTTTCAGTAGTTTTTTAGATAGTTAATGTAATGAATATTAAAGATAGTAATAATCAAAGGAAATATTGATTATTATTTAATCACTGAAAGGGAAATATCGATATAAATTTATATACACTATCCTGTATAAATATATACTGTTTATGTGTACAATAACAATACTGCGATGTTCATTTTACATTCACAATTAACAAACACTTATTAGTGCCATCTGGTGGCAATGAAAAATAATTTAATTTAATTTAATACTTATAATTAATTAGGATTTTTTTACCACTCTCCCATTAAAATAGTGTAGCCAGACGCGTGGCAACATGTTTAGAAGGGCCGAGGTTTGGATCTGCTGACGGTATTGTTGTAGTAACGGCTTGCAGAAACGAGGAGCCTGAGCAAAATCGTGTCGCATTGATAGTCTAACTGCCGGATGTTATTTTTCCAAGTTTTCTCGCATATGACACTCAAATGCAAGGCAATTGATCCCTAAAAGACGTCCCGGAAGGCACAACCATCCGCTCAAAACCTGTCAGTGGGCTGTGGGTATACATTATGCCCACTGATGTTCCACCATCATTTAGATTACTTACCACTACGTGTAGAGGTGAGAGAAAAAAGAAAGATAAAATTGTAGAAGACCATTTATTTTCTTTGAATTTAAGTTTTTAAAAGTAATAACTGTATAATGTTTTTTTTTCATCAAAATGACCCTTTTTATAAATACGTTAATAGATAATGTATATAAGTAAAATAATTGAAATAAAAGAATGATAAAAAAAATTGTTAATGTAAATTTATAATGCATTATTATAGAAATAGATTTAAGAAAGCTATTTTTCTAATTGTACTAAATTTTTCAATTCATTTTTGATAATTTTTTTGTTTACTTTTAATTATTTGAAGCAAAATTCCATTACTTTAAGGAATTAAATTAGTGGCTACATACTTCTTCATGGTCGCCAAGATCGTCTGCCAACTGGCAGATTTCCAGGCAGGAGATGTTTTCTTTTTTTACAAGACAGGGTTGTCAGACATATGACCAACAGTTATATTAAACCGGGACTTCGGTTCAAAGTGGATTCCAAACCACTACAAACATCCATGACACCGCCGGGACTCGAATGTATAACCTATGACACCGAGTGGAAGACACTCGGCCATCAGGCTTCAGTGTTTAAATCCTTAACATTACATTAATATCAGTTAACTACGCAGCTATCTTTATAAACTCAAACTGAATTTTATTAATTAAAATGAAGATGTTAAGAGATTATATCCCATTTGGTAAACCATTGTCAGTTGTTTATGTTTATTTTGAATATAAGAAAAAGAAAATAAAATTTAAATGTAAATATTTTTTTTTCAAAACTGCAAATAATTAGAAATTATTTATTGTTTATTGCTATTTGTTAAATTACGTAAAATTAAAACTATTATTTCTTAAATAAACTTTTTTTTGAAAGCTCCACTTGGTCGTCAATTGTGGCATAGAGGGTTTGGCTAGATTAACCGTTGAAAAGCATTATTCTGAGATGTTAAGATATATTTCTTTTTATTATTGTAATGTTGTTGTTGTCGTGTCCCTCATGGGAGGATGGTTGCAGCTACTGTTCTGATGGAGTATCCGTAGGTAGAAGTCTGACTTCTGCTCCGTGACGCTCTTACAGTCATAGGAGACTGGGACCTACGGCTAAAGTGGATTCCGAGCCACTACAAACATCCATGGCACCGCGGGGACTCGAACCTGAAACCTGTGGCACCGAGCGCTAGACACTCGGCCATTCAGGCCCCAAATTTGTGAATGCCAACGGCACGCGGTGCGGTGTTGCCAGGTGGTCACCCACCCAAGTACTGACCACGCCGGCCGAGCGGTTAAAGCACTGCTCTCCCATTCATAGGTCGCGAGATCGAATCTGGCTTCCTCCTCTACATTTTTGTTTTTATTTTTTCCCCTGCTCTCCCCCATTTTTTAATTCCTTCCTTACAATTGGATAGATTTTTATTTTATGCACAACAGGAAAGATGTCCTTCACCTCTTCTACCTCAAGTTTCTACATTATCTTCAATAGCCTACACCTGTTCCACTACTTCAACAAGACATCTCAATAGCCTAGCTGCAACAAGTAACCTACCTGTTCAACCCTTCAACAAGCCTCTACAGCAAGATCCACTCATCATCAGCATTCTCCACCCAACTCACCTGCTCAACAATAACATCATAATGAACTTTATGATCTATAATGAACTTAATCAAGCAAGAACTCTGAACTTAAACAAGCAAGAACTCTACAGACCAACCTCATCTATAATCTCCAGAAAATCACCATTATTGCCTCTTATTCAACATTTATTTTTTCTTCACGGGAAAATATTTCTTAAACAAGAAAAAAAAATTTCCCACCTCTACTTTCTATATTTTTAAACTCTTAAACTTTAAATTTTATATTTTATTCTTAAATTTTTAATTTATTTTTGCATTAATTTCGTTAATTTACCTTTCATTTTTTGAATTTTTATTGCTATTTATTTATTAGCCGACTGCGATATTTTTTAACTAAATAATTCTTTTTATCTTTATTTTTATTATTTAAAGTTAACTTATCTGATGCTACTACCTAATTCACAATCTCTCCAGTAGATGGCTGCACAAGACAGCTCAGTTTAAATCTGAAATCTTTTGTTTACATTCCTAACTTGGGTTTTTATAAGTTCTCGCCGTTCTTTCTTTTATTTTTTGCTATATTTTTATAAAATTTCTTCGGAAATTTTTCAGTAATCTTAATTACGAATTAATTATTTTTAATAGTTAATTAATCTCTTTGATTTTTAAATTTTTATCTTTTATTTTCTTTTACTCATTCTCAGCAAGAGTTTTTATATTTTTCTTATAATTTTTTAATTCTTAATTATTTTATTGGAGTATCCCTCCTATCCGCATCTCGTAATTTATAAATCACTGACTTCACCAATGCATTCAACTAAAATCCTTAGCTACAACTAACTCACCGCACTACCACCAGATGGCAGCATGAGTCATCCCAGCAGAAATATCACTTGTTGATGTTTTGAAGCATTGTAAATAAGCTCTTTTTATATATTTAATCAAGTCAAGCCACCTGCGTGTGGCCTATTCAGTTCCCACCTACGTGTGGATGATTTTTTATTATGTATTCCCTTGTGTAACTTGTCCTTTTATTTTTAATAAATCCGAGTTCCTCGGCGATCCCCCCGACGTCAAGTCACGCCGACAATGCACGCCATTGTTTCTTAGAAAACAATGTATGAGTATATAGTAAATAGAATAAAAAATTCTATGAAATAGCAACTCGGAAGAAAAAGAATTTTCTGCTCTTTATAGTGGCTTAGATAGTGCTATACATAGAGAACGGTCGAATTGTCTAAAGCAAAAAAAAAAATAATTATAATAATTATAATAACTGACTTTTTAAATACATAATATTTTTAATTGTAAGGTTGTTTCGGAATTATTTTGATTTTTTATTGTAGTATATAATATAATTTTTAACTTGCAAATAAACATGTTTATTACCTCTGTAACTTGAATTTTTATTTATTTTACCTCTCTAACTCAAAATAAGTTAAAAAGGATCTAAACCTCTACCAGTCCAATTTTTACCTCACCAAAACAATCCTCCAAAATAAAACTAGAAAGGTTCATATAAAATTTCTCTTACCCTTCCAGTTCCCAGGATTATTAAGAAAGAGGTATCCAAAGGGGCGGGATGCAGCCAATTAATTCCAATATTCTCTTTCAAAATACTTTTATTCAGCATATTAATGACGAGATGATACAAAAATTTACAGACAGAGAAACAGCATCTTAGCGCGGTTAACTACTAACAAGGAAGTGCAGTTCTTAAACCGAAGTACGGTTGGTTACAGTTAAGAGAGGAAAAGTGTTCACGTGACATACAAATCAAAAAGTTCTTGTTCGGCATCATTTTCGACACCAATATTTCCTTACAAAATCCTCGTAAGTCGAAAACTCTATAACTCGAATTATTTGACGTCTGCCTTACAGAGGTTCTACTGTATATATATGATTACAGTAATTTTGGAGACCAGTGTAGCTTCATTTCCAGAATAGAGTTATTAAAAATTTATAAAAAAATATAAATAATGTATGCATATAAAGAATCAGACTCGTTTTAATACGATGCGAAAAAGAACACTGTGAACAATATATGGGATTTTCATTGTTATGCACCTTTAAGCTCCGCATTCTACTTAGGAATAGCCCATTGAAGAATGTCGAAGAGAGGACTTTCAATGTTAAGTGCCTCGCATTTTATTGGAATACGGAAGGAAATGAAATGAAAAACCAACCAATAGCGTTTTTCTGTTAATTGATGTGGCCTTTTTGCGCAGGCTATCTTAATCGTCATTCAGTCTTCTCATGTGATTAAGATTTACTTTTTTACTACCACAGGCTACGTAATTATCATTCATTGTAAGTGAAACGTTTGTGCCATACGTCGCCACGTGAAGCTGTCGACATTTCTCTTCTGTGAAAAGACCATAGACAAAGAAATTTTTCTTAACACGGGAGAGATTATTCAGATTAATATAAAAATATGTTGTTTTAAAGTACACTCATGTCCATAAATTAAGGATAATTCAGAATCACACAGAAATGGAACTCTAAATTAAAAAATTTCACCTGTAGAATTATCACACACATCTTAAAGAAGAATACGCAAATTACAGGAAACCACCAGATGGCGCGGATAGTACGTCACAATGACGAGAGTGTAAGAGAGGGGTATATAAGGAATGGTGGCAAAGAAGTAAAATTGTTCACACAAGCGCTTTAAAAGTCTTTCAGTACTATAACCGCATATTTATGGCACAAAGGAAGCATTTGGATGAATTTTTACGTGGTAGAATTATCGGACGACTGGAATGTGGACGTACCCAGCTGGAAGTATCCGAGGAACTTGGAATCGCACAGAGTGTCATCTCCAGGCTTTGGCAACGATTCCAAGATGATGGTAATGTGAGTACATGTTACAGCACAGGTCGCCCCAGGGTTACAACGCCGAATGAGGACCGGTATTTAGCAGTTACTGCCAAAAGAAACAGACGGAGCACTCTCCTCAGCTACCGGTACGACAGTTTCAAGGCAGACCGTGTACAGACGCTTAGGGCACATTGGTCTATATGCTCGTAGGCCTGTCAGATGTGTTCCACTTACCACAACTCACTGTCGCCTGCGATTAACCTGGAGTAGAGAGCATGCATTGTGGACACCGCAACAGTGGTCTTGTGTGATGTTGAGTCCAGGTTTAGTTTGCAGTCTGATTCTCGCCGGACTTTTATATGGAGAGCGCCAGGTACCCGTTACCACCAAGAGAACACCATTGAACGACACCGTTACGGTGGTGCAGGATGGCTCGTTTGGGGAGGAATTATTCTTGGGTCCAGAACTGACCTGCATGTTCAGAGTGTAACGATAACAGGCCACATCTATCGGGATGTCATTCTGGAACAACATGTACGTTTGTTTCGGGGCGCCATGAGTGGTGAATTTCTGTTTATGGTTGACAACGCCCGTTCTCACCGTGCAAACATTGTAGACGAATGCCTTCAATTGGAGGATATCAGACGTATGGATTGGCCAGCATACTCACCGGACTTGAATCCAATAGAGCATGTGTTTGATATGCTTGGATGGCGAATTGCAGCCCGTCAACCACCTGTGAACCGGAAGATCCCAAGATCAGATTGATAATTTGATACTCAGCATGCCTAGGCGTTGTAAGGCCTGTATTGCATCGTCCGGGAGACATACTCCATACTAACCATGTTATACTGTTTTTTGTAAATAGGTTCTTTTTTGAAATTTGCTCCACGGAGTAAAAATCGCAATTTTTATTAATTATGTCAAACATATAGCATCTTTTTTGCTCTTTACCTTTTGTTTAATTTTTTAAGTCAAATTTGTTTTGCTTTTACTTTCTTTTGAACTTCATTATTTAATTTATGGAATAGTGAGTTTACCCAATATTAAAATTAAATGAATAATGAAGCATTTTTTAAACAATTAATTTATTCACAAAGTTTTTACATGCTGATACCTGTATCTATGCAAAGCAAAAAAGTACACAATTAAAAAAAAAGTATACTTAATAAAAAAATTGGTTTTGACGATCTCATGATCAGTGAAAAAGTAGAAGGACACTTCTAAAAAGAGGTGTACTATATAAATTAATATGGAATTCTTTTCCCGTTGGCTCGAATTACTTCGAAGATCCTATTTGGCATCGCACTGTATAAAGATTGAATTGATGTTTGGCAGAAATTGCCCCATACAAAGTTTAATGATTTCTGCAGCTCAGCTACAGATTCAAACTGCTTTCCACCCTCGTAAACACGACGTACAATCATTGCCCATATGTTCTCTATAATGTTGAGATCAGGACTTTTAGCAGGCCAATGTAAAAGTCGAACATTGTTTGCTGCAAACCAATCTTTAACACCATTTCCAGTGTGAATTGATGCTCCATCTTGCTGAAAAATCCAGTCATCTCCTCCTAACCCAGTGCCATATGGGAGAAGATCTGAGTTTAGAGTCTGGATGCAGTCTGTATGGTTCTGTCTACCACTATAGAAAGACTAAACTTGTCCTGCCTCCATAGCCAACTGCTAACCATACCATTAAACCACCTCCTCCCATCTGTCGAGTAGAATAAGTTTCTTCTTCAATACCAAGACAGTGCCAATAGTACTGATAACCATCTGGACCATCCAAATTGAATTTTTTCTCATCGGAAAATATAACTGAGGTCCATTCTGAGCTCCAGGACATGTGGTCTTTAGCCCACTGCAGTCGGTTCTTCATGTGTCCTTCATTCCACTTCGGATGGTGCGTCCGTTTTTTGAAGACGAACTTTTTTGAGCTTTTTATGTAGTTATAGACAGTTCTTTTGGTTACATGTGTAATTCTTGATTGAAATTGCGCCTTGCCGACACTTCCACCACTCTTTTTGAGTTCACGAATGATTTTTCGTTGATCACGTTGGGTGAGTTTTTTTGGTCTTCCTGTCTTCTTTTTTCTTCTGTCACTTTCAGGGTTTCTTATGAAGTTCAAAACAGTATTAGGACTGATTCGTATCTGCCGTGCAATCTCTCTCACACCTTTGCCTTCATTTTTATAGGCAACTATTTGGCCCATCTGAAACTTACTTAAGGATATTCCTCTGGGCATCCTAAAACCAACAAAAACTATGAATTTCTAGCTAAATATTGTATTCATGTTAAAAAGGAATTAAAAGAGAAAAAAACACTTACCAATAAACTTTCCAACAGCTTCTAAATAGATTTTTTGGACGTGTCCTTCTACTTTTTTCACACACCCAAAGTTATTAAGTATTGCATTCCTAAGTTAAAATAGTGCTCAGTAAAAAAATCTCATTTAACTTTCACTTAACGTAAATTAAAACTCTAACAAAACGACTCTCTATAATTAAAGTTAAAAAAAATGAGAATTTTAAGATAAAAGTAAAATAAAACTAAAGTAATTAAGATTAAACAAAATAATTATACAAAATAAGTAGGGTTTGATCAGTTGACTGACTCGCCAGTAGATGGCGCCATCAGTCCCAAAATCGAGCCCAAAAAGTGAGTTACATACAAACATACAGGTGAAGCTAATAAAAGCGTATTAAAAATCATTATTTTCAAGACTGCATTTTGTTTTTTCATTTGTTGTTGCTTTTTTAAAATAAAATTGTCTAAAGTGTAATAATTTTCTTAGCCCATAATATCTCTTAATCCGTAATTCTATTTATATCGACTAGTTTGTTTTCGCTAATTTTCACAAACTATATATTTTAAGTATAAATATAACACAAAATGATTGCATAATTCAATCGCGGTATAAATCAAGTGATTTAATTTCATATCAATCATGCTATTGCTAAATAATATAAAATTAATTAGTATTTGCTTTGAAATCTGAAGAACTGTTAAAGTAAAAATATACTGCTAGGAAATCACTGAGAGAGAGATAGAAAAAGCTACTATAAATATGTAAATTGCCCCTGTTACCAAAGTACTGACAGCTGCTACAAAAATCATTTTTTTGGTTTTCCATCCCTGCTAATTGCTTGAATGAAATAAATGTTTATAATTTTTTATTATAATTATATTTAAAAAATGGAGATTACACATGATAACAATTATAAAAAGATATAGATGAATTGATTTTTTTTTCATTTTCAAATTTTGATTATTTCATCCAAAAAGTAAAAAAGTCCTGAAAAGTTCCTCTTAGATATTTTACTGTTGCAACCTGATGTTATAAATAAAAAGTAAAAAAATAAAAAGAATGTAATGTATGATCCATAAAGTGCTACTAAAAGCACCATAAAATTTTCTGCCATGTGTCTTTAAAAAAATCAATATAATGATCACATGAAAGTTATAATTGCAATTGTTTGTATAGTTTCTCCTTATTTCATATTTTTATTAAAAATCTGTTTTTCTGGAAAATCCAGATAATTTTTTATTTACCTCATTTTTATAGGGCATATTTCTAACAATCAGGGGTGGAAATTCATGCCTTGCTACATTGTGCTAAAAAAAAGGCAAGTTTTGCATTTCTTCGCCAAAAATGAGATATATATTTTATTTTTATTTAGTAATTCAGAAAAAATAGTCTAACATGAATGAGCTCTTATATTCTGAGATCGTTATTTGAGTGATTAAAAATTAACCAATTTTATAAGAGTTCTGTTTTTATGACGTTTTTGTTGGCTATAGGAATTATTAATTATGTGGACATTAGTCATAGGGCGAAAATTCTTTTCAAATGATTGAAGACGATATTGTAGCGCCATCTATTGTTCTACGTACGAACAAATAGGATAAATAATTTACTTGTTAACATATATTACTAAACGTTTCAACAGTAACTGTTTTAAATAGTATTTGTATTAAAATTAAATTAATTCCAAATTTAATTAATATTTCACATTCGTAAATTATTCAACATCAAGCATAATTTTTTTTAATTTCTAAAAATTTTTTCATCTTTTCTCTATAAATGTATTTTACGTATCCCTTTTTAATTTATTATCTTGTAAAGTAATATCCAAATCATAAAATAATTTTATTTTTAATAATAATTTGTAAATTAGTTGTAATCTTTCGTTTGAAGTATTACAGCAATTCTTTATATTCCATTTATTACTTGAACTGAATTTATTAAACCCATTTACATATATTTGATTTTATATTCTTCGTATACTATATTTATTCATTGTAAGTGTTTTATTAAAAAAAAATTGGAGTTTTTTTTTGGCATTATTTTTCTCCGATTAATTCCTTTTTAATTGATTTCGACGGGGGAAACGTTTTGAAGCATGAGCGTTTTCATTTAGGATGAATTTCATTTGGAATAAAGATAATTTTTGACTTTTAAACATTAAAATTTAGATTACACGATTTTAAAAAAAATTGGGAATAACTAATTGGTTGGAAAAAATTATACAATAACTATTTTACTTTTTTCTTTTTCCACCATAAATATTTCTAGTGCCCCTATTCAGTAATCGATTCGCCAACTTCCGTCACTAAAAACTGTTGAATACCATTCCACGCGATCTGTGGTCAGACTATATATATTGTTTCTTTAGGTTATATACGTTAAATTCCCACTGTACTGAAAGAACATTGATAAACTCAGGCGTATTAGAAACGCCAATAAGAATTATGAAATAGTGACTATTTTCCATTAACTAAGTTCTCGTCTGCAACATTGAAATATAAACGACGACAGAGTATGTGAAAAATTGGAAAATTCATTCGGGTTCAAACAAAATAACAGGGTATTTTTCCTAATTCCACTGAAGAAAAACCATGAACGTTATTTTCATGGTTTTTATTCCGTATAATTGGGCTCGAATATTTGCACTTTGTTTCGTTTGTTTTAATGATATAAACGGTAAAAAAAAAAAAAAAAAAAAAAAAATTCTTTCGAAATTGCTTTGCATTGCGTATGTCTGACCACCACCTTTAAGAAAAATCGATTCGTCCAGTTTCTGCTTTTAAAACTTATGTTTACCTCTCCATACAAGCAATTAACAACTTTTGGTTGGTTGAAAGTAACGTAAGTAACGTAAAAATTGGGATGATGTGTGCTTTAAATCACATTTGTGAAATAGTGCCGGTGGGACAAATGCTATTAGAGATATGAAAATAATGATCGGCGATAATTTTAATTAATTTTGCTTAAAAGACGCAAAAATTTAATTTCTTATGTTTTTTTAATTAAAAAATTAGTTTTTGCAATAGAATTTTAAGAAGTTTCAAATGCTTTGGTACATGGAGGAATTTACTGTTCTTTATTAAGTATATCGTGTGTAGATAAATCTCAAAACAATTATCACTGC
>BPLQ01012327.1:0-11758 GCA_021605075.1 Caerostris darwini
TTCAATTATTTTGAAGTGAAAATATGTATTAAAATTTTAAGAAAATATAAATTGTATGCTAAGATGATGAATGATAAATAATTCTTAGTGCAATTGCAAAATGTATGATCCATAGATTTTAGAAGTGTCTCCATTATTCATTAGAAATTTTCAATTTAATATACAGGCAAAATTTAAAGTTAATTAAATTGTTGTAAGAACTTTACAATTTATTCAGCTTTATTTTAAAAACGAAGAACCTGAACCAAAATATTGTTTTATAATTTAAATCACTAATTAGTTTTCTTAAAATGTTTTACCAACATTATCTAATTACTTAAATCCATTGGCTTTATTAAAAGACAAACAGCTTTTGTTTTATAGTAACGTGATTGCTTTCTTAGTAATATTTAATTCCTCCGTTTGTTGAATGGACTATTTTAATTACTTCATTTAAAAGCAGTTTTCTAAAACAGTTCCCGTTTCTGTGGGGCAAATATAGATATTTGGGAATAAAATAAATTACGTCGAAAATTGAGAACTGTGTCCCATTCAAATATTTGTGATTTCGAAGTAAACAATAGCATTACGTTCTAGTTCTGATTAAAAGACGCATTAAACATAAAAGTATTACTTAAATCATTGAGTTATTCGTTATTACTATGAAATCGTTTCGAATTTCGTCATACCCCTTTTCGATTCAGAAATGAATTGTTTCTCTTATAAAGAGAAATATTCATATTAGATTTAAAGGCATTGTAGAATTATGTTTCATACATAGCTTTTATTTAATGAAATATAATCATTCATGATGACATTCTGAAAATATTATTCTTTCCTAATTCTTTTCAAAATGTTTATTTAAGTTTTGAATTAAAATTACTCGATGTGGATTTTGTCAGATATCTCATCGTTTGCCTGTAGGTTTTGCTAAAAGCAGGATCGTAATATTTAAAAAGATTAACAGATTTTTTTTAATTATAATTTTTCAATATTAAATTTCAGTTTAGAATAATTTAACTCATTTCTATCATTTTTAAATGAGAACGTCTATTAAAATTCTAAGAAAACTAAAATTGTATGTTAAACATTACTGCGGAACAACATAATTCAATTTTCAATTCTTAACTCAAATCTCAACTCAAGTATCATTCAATAACTCATTTCAATCATTTTGAAGTGAAAATATCAAATGAAAAAGTAAAATTCTCAGAGAATTGTAATTGCAGGTTAAATGTCACTGCGGAACACTTTAAC
This sequence comes from Caerostris darwini, assembly GCA_021605075.1. Taxonomy (NCBI): domain Eukaryota; kingdom Metazoa; phylum Arthropoda; class Arachnida; order Araneae; family Araneidae; genus Caerostris; species Caerostris darwini. Next base: position 1,237 of record BPLQ01012327.1, read on the forward strand.
TCAATTTTCGTTCAACAACTCATTACAATTTTGAAGTGAGAATATGTATTAAAATTCTGATAAAATTGTAATTTCATGTTAAACATCAGTATGGAGCAATTTAATTAATTTAACTCATTATTTTCTTCAACTATGTTTTGTGGTGTATATTATTATAAATTCTGAAACAAGTATTATTTTATAAGGTAATACTAAATAACAGACCTGTTTGCCGGATTACCAGCGCTATGATGCTCGGTGCCAAGGATTTTTGTAGTGGCTCCGAATCCTCTTTAAACTGTAGGTTCCGATCTAATATGACTAACACTACTACGCCACACCACATCACTATCCCTAGAACTGAGTTGCCGCTTTACAGTTTGAGAATGATGTGGGTGAGAAGTCTGATTGGGCTCTGTGACGATCTACGGTCATATGAGACCACGACCTACGGCTTAATGTGGATTCCAAAACACTACAAACATCCAAGGCCATTCGGGATTTGAACCCTTGTACTGAGAGTCAGAGCACTAGCCACTCGGCCTGATCTAATAATACAGAAGAGCATTGGGTGTAGAACTGACAAAATTACCCCGTAGAAAGACTACATCTCCTGTTTCGAAATCTGCATTAAACAGACGGCCTAGGCCAACCATGAGGCTGGTGCGCCAATGATGATGATGACTATGAATGGCATATAATAAATTGCATTTTTCTTAGTGCAATTGTAAAATGCATGATCCATTGATATTAGAAGAGTTCACATTATTTATTAGCAACTTCAAATTCAATGTGAAGGCAACATTTAAAACTAATTCAATTGTTTTAAGACTTTTATAATTTATTCAACTTTATTTTAATTCAAAGAACCTGAAGCAAGATATTGTTCTATAATTTCAATCACTGATTAGTTTTCTTGAAATGTTTTACCAACATTATCTAATTACTTAAATCCATTAGCTTTATTAGAAGACAAATAGCTTTTGTTTTTAAATTTCCGTGATTGCTTTCTTAGTAATATTTAATTCCTCCGTTTGTTGAATAGACTGTTTTAATTACTTCATCTAGAAGCAGTTTTCTAAAACAGTTCCTGTTTCATTGTGTCGTGTATAGATATTTGGGGACAAAGTAAATTACGTCGAAGATTGACAACTGTGTCCCATTCAAATATTTCAGAATTCAGAGTAAACAATAGCATTACGTTCTAATTATGATTAAAAGATGAATTAAAAACAAAAGTATTACTTAAATCATTGAGTTATTCGTTATTACTATATAGTCGTTTCGAATTTCATCTTTCCCAAATTCGATTCAGAAATTAACTGTTTCTCTTATAAAGAGCTTAACTTATTCATATTAGATTTAAAGGAATTATGTAGAATTATGTTTCATGAATGGCTTTTATTCCATGAAATACGATCATTCATGACGGCATTCGGAAAATATTGTTTATTTCTAATTCTTTTAAAAATGTTTATTTAAGTTTTGAATTAAAATTAAGACATAATGTGGAATTTGTCATATTTCATAGCGTCAATCTATATGTTTTGTTACGGGCAAGATCACAATATGCAAAAAAGATTCCAAGAAATTTTTAAAAAAAATATTTTTTCGTTGTTAAACATTAGTACGGAACAATTTAACTCATTATTTCTTGAACTATGTTTTGTGGTGTATATTATAAATTCAGAACAAGTATTATTTTAGAAGGTAACGATAAATAATAGGCTTGGTCGCCGAGTTACTAGCACTATGGTGCTTAATACCATGGACGTTTGTAGTGGTTCGGAATCCACTTTAATCAGTAGGTTCCGGTATAATGTGACTGAAGAGCGTTGGGCGTAGGGCCGTAAAAAGAAAACATTTCCTGTTTCGAAATCTGCCAGTAAGCAGGCAGCCTTGGCCCAACATGAGGTTGTTGGGCCAATGAGCATGATGATCATGAATGATAAATAATAAACTGCATTTTTTTCTTAGTACAGTTGCTAAATGTAGGATCCATCGGTACTAGAAGCGTTCACAGTATTTATTAACAATTTCTAATTGAATATACTGGAAAAATTTAAAGTTAATTAAATTGTTGTAAGAACTTTACAATTTATTCAGCTTTATTTTAAAATCAAACAACCTGAACCAAAATATTGTTTTATAATTTAAATCACTAATTAGTTTTCCCAAAATCTTTTACCAGCATTATCTAATTACTTAAATCCATTAGCTTTACTAAAAGACAAACAGCTTTTGTTTTATAGTCACGTGATTGCTTTCTTAGTAATATTTTATTCCTCCGTTTGTTGAATGGACTGTTTTAATTACTTCATTTAAAAGCAGTTTTCTAAAACAGTTCCCGTTTCTCTGTGACGTATATAGATATTTGGGAGCAAAGTAAATTGCGTCGAAGATTGACAACTGTGTTCCATTAAAATATTTGTGATTTCAGAGTAAACAATAGCATTACGTTCTAAATCTGATTAAAAGAGGAATTAAACATAAAAGTATTACTTAAATCATTGAGTTTATTCATTATTACCAGTAAATCGTTTCGAATTTCATCATATACCTTTTCGATTTAGAAATGAACTGTTTCTCTGTTAAAGAGCTTAACTTATTCATATTAGATTTAAAGACGTTGTAGAACTGTTGTGTTTCCTAAATGGCTTTTATTTCATGAAATATAATCATTCAGGACGGCATTCCGAAATATGATTAATTTCTAATTCTTTTAAAAATGTTTATTTAAGTTTTCAATTAAAATTAAAACCCGATGTGGATTTTGTCAGATATCTCATCGTTTGAATGTAGGTTTTGCTGAAGGCAAGATCGTAATATTTAAAAAGTTTTACGGGAATTTTTTTAAACAATTGTTATTTTTCTATATTAAACATCAATTCATAAGATTTTAACTCGTTTCAATCATTTTCAAGTGAGAAAGTCTTTTAAAATTCTAAGAAAACTATAATTGTAAGTTAAACATTACTACGGAACAATTTAATTCAATCTTCAATTCTTAACTCAAATCTCAACTCAGTTCTCATTCAATAACTCATTTCAATCACTTTGAAGTGAAATTATCAAATTAAAAATTAAATTCTGAGAAAATTGCAATTTTATGTTTAACATCAGTACGGAGCAATTTAATTCATTTCAAACCTTCAGAAGGGATTAAAATTCTGAGAAAATTACAATTGTATGTTATATAACAATACGGAACAATTTAACTTATTTCAATCCTTTTGAAATGAGAATATTATAAAATTATATATTAAAATTACAAGAGAATTGTAATTGTATGTGAAATATCTCTACTAAACAATTTAACTCAATTTTCATTCAATAAATCATTACAATTTTGAAGAGAGAATATGGCTGACTATAAATCAGACGGCCTTGGCCCACCATGAGGCTACTGTGCCAATGATAATGAGGATGAATAATAAATAATAAATTGCATTTTTTTTAGTGAAATTGCTAAATTTATGATCCATTCATATTAAAAGCGTGCACATTATTTATTAGCAACTTCGAATTCAATATGAAGTCGACATTTAAAACTAATTAAATTATTTTAAGAAACTTTATAATTTATTCAACTTTAAATTAAAATCAAAGAACTTGAACCAAGATATTATTTTACAATTTAAATCACTAATTAGTTTTCTTAAAATATTTTACAAATATTATCTAATTACTTAAATCCATTAGCTTTACTAAAAGACAAAGAGCTTTTGTTTTAAATTCCCGGGAATGCTTTCTTAGTAATATTTAATTCCTCCGTTTGTTGAAAGCACTGTTTTAATTATTTCATTTAGAAGCAGTTTTCTAAAACAGTTCCCGTTTCACTGTGACGTATATAGATATTTGGGAAGAAAGTAAGTTACGTCGAAGATTGACAACTGTGTCCCATTCAAATATTTGTGATTTCAGAGTAAACAATAGCATTACGTTCTAATTCTGATTAAAAGAGGAATTAAACATAAAAGTATTACTTAAATCATTGAGTTATTCGTTATTACTAGGAAATCGTTTCGAATTTCGTCATACACCTTTTCGATTCAGAAGTGAACTGTTTCTCTTATAAAGAGATTAACTTATTCATATTAGATTTAAAGACATTGTAGAATTATGTTCCATGAATGGCTTTTATTTCATGAAATATGATCATTCATGACGACATTCTGAAAATATTATTCATTCCTAATTCTTTTCAAAATACTTCTTTAAGTTTTGAATTAAAATTAAGACATAATGTGGATTTTGTTAGATTTTTTAGCGTATGTCTGTATGTTTTGTTATGAGCAAGATCGTAATATTTAAATTGATTCACATGAAAATTAAAAAAAAAATAATTTCGAAATTAAATTTTTACTCCGGAACAATTTAACTCATTTCAATAATTAAGTGAGAATAACTATTAAATTTCTAAGAAAATTGTAATTGTATCTTAAGCATCAGTACAAAGCTATTTAACTCATTTAGATAATTTTGAAATGAGAATATCTATTAAAATTGTGGGGAAAGTGTAATTGTATGTTAAACATCAATTGTAAACAATTTATATTGCAATATGTTACACATCAGTACGAAACAATTTAATTCATTTCTATCATTTTGAAATGAGAATATCTATTAAAATTCTAAGAAAATTGTAATTGTATGTTAAACATATGGAACAATTTATCTCATTTATATCATTTTTGTAGTACAAATATCTATTAAAATTCTGAGAAATCTGTAATTGTATGTTAAAACATCAATAGGGAACCATTTAACTTATTTCAATAATTTTGAAGTGAGAATACCTGTTCAAATTCGAGAAAATTTTAATTGTATATTAAAACATAAGTAAGAAACAATTTAACTCATTTCAATAATTTTGAAGCGAGAATATTAAATGTATTAAATGTTAAAGAAAATTGTAATTGTATCTTAAGCATCAGTACGAAGCTATTTAACTCATTTCATTCAATTTGAAAGGAGAATATCTAGTAAAATTCAAAAATATATGTAATTGTATGTGATTAAATATCAGTACGGAATAATTTAATTCATTTCAAAACTTTATAAGGGAGGAAAACGAATTAAATTCTAAGAATATTGTATCTTATAATCTGAGAACAACATACAATGATATATGGTTTTTGTTTCTGATATTAAGTAAATGAAAACATACAGATTAATGACAGATAAAGAAGTCTATATTTTTAAAGTACTTAAACATACAGTTTATGTTACAGTTTACAGTTTTAATTCATACCTTTTACGCGATATTGAGGAAAGATTTTGTATCCAATCACAATGCCATAACTATCATATATTTGTACTAGAAGATGTTGTTTGGCAGCAAAGGATTTCATTAACACGAGCTATCCTCTTTCCAATCTTTTTTCTTGGCGTATGTTATGTATTTATAATATTAAATTAAATACAATATTATTTTATAAAATAATGATAAATAATAAACTGCATTTTTTTCTAAATGCAGTTGCTAAATTTATTATCTAGCGATATTAGAAGCGTCCATATTATTTATTAGCAACTTCCAATTCAATATGAATGCGACATTTAAAAATAATTAAATATAAAGTTCTTAAAACGATTTAATTGCAACATTATTTTATTATTATTATTTTAAATCAAATAACCTGAATCAAGATTTTGTTTTATAATTTAAATCACTAATTAGTTTTCTTAAAATGTTTTACAAACATTATCCAATTACTTAAATCCATTAGCTTTATTAAAAGACAAACAGCTTTTGTTTTAAATTCACGTGATTGCTTTCTTAGTAATATTTAATTCTGTTTGTTGAATGGACAGTTTTAATTACTTCATTTAAAAGCAGTTTTCTAAAACAGTTCAAATTTCTCTGTGACATACGTAGATATTTGGGAACAAAATAAGTTACTTCGAAGATTCACAACTGTGTCCCATTCAAATATTTGGAATTTTAGAGTAAACAATAGCATCACACTCTAATTCTGATTAAAAGACGAATTAAAAATAAAAGTATTACTTAAATCATTGAGTTATTCATTATTACTATGAAATCGTTTCGAATTTCATCACAACCCTTTTCGTTTCAGAAATTAACTGGTTCTCTTATAAAGAGCCTAACTCATTCATATTAGATTTAAAGGAATTATGTAGAATTATGTTTCATAAATGGCTTTTATTTCATGAAATATGATCATTCATGACGACATATGGAAAATATTATTTATTTCTAATTCTTTTCAAAATGTTTCTTGAAGTTTTAAATTAAAATTAAGACGCGTTTGTAGACAGATTTTTCAGCATTTGTTTGTATATTTTGTTGTGGCCAAGATCGTATTAAAAAGATTCCCATGAAAATTAAAAAAAAAAAAATTTGAAGTTAAACATCAGTTCGGAACTTTTTAACTCACTTCAATCATTTTGAAATGGGAATGTATATTAAAATTCAGAGAAAATTGTAATAGTATGGCGATCATCAATAGCATCAGAACATTATCATCCTTTAAACATCTTCAAAGTTTCAATCCTGTCACCCAAACATTTAAACGAATATCCTCATGCTTAGAATTATGTTATCAAAATTTGGAATCGGGTGGAAAAATAACCTCAAGGGTAAAATGCTGTCACCACAATTTTTAATGATTTAATTTTTAATTAATGTTAAAAATTAGTATCATTAATGAAATAAGTGATAAAATATGTTGACATATTTTTTTTATTTCCAATGGCGGGTACAAAAGACACAACTGGAGCCATGCAGAACAAAACAAACAGAACGGAACATAACAATATAAAATAGCAACAGAAGAAACATCGATGGACCCATTCGGCTCCTGGCCTCCCAAATGTTACTCCTTCCTAGCTCCTCAAAGCCTGCAGTAAAGATCTTTGATCATACAAAGATAAAGTAGAAAGCGCAGGATAGCGTTGAAGATTATCACAGTCCATAAGTCCCCGAAGATTACAAAGCTCCCGAATATTTTAAATGTACTTGAAAATCCTTGCGATTTTCAAGTACATTTCTGAGGCGTAAATGCCTAGCAAGGCAATCGTGGCCAGTTACGAAACGAAACTCGGCAACTGCCTTCATCTGAGGTCAGTCAGAAAGATTTTAAATACTGTTCCATCAAGACTTTTGGGAATTTCTCACTAAATGCTCTTTATCTAGGTTGTTTTTGAGGGATGATTTAATAAATAATCTTACATTTTTGAAAGGGACTTCATCATCAAAAGTTTGAATGATCTCTGACCCTTTTATGTTGGCATGTAATTAGTGACATATAATAATTTGAAATACGTAAATGATTTCTGTTTGTTTTAAGAGTATTTTATTCTGTGCGTTTTAAAAACTTTTTTACTCATATGTTTAATTTCAAATAACTGTAATGAATCTTCTCACATCTTGTAGGTGGCGTATTACTGGAAGAGAATCCCTGGAGTTGCAGTTGCGAGTTGCTGTGGCTCGGCCGCTGGTTGAGACGGTGGCTCAGAGAGACCTTCCACGTGCACATGCTGAGTGTGGAAGCCTCCCTCTACGTGAACAGCGTCTCCAGGAAGGCCACTTGCACGGTTTCGGGAACCAACGTGTCCTTGGCCATCATTGATCTCAGAAAGTCCGACGTGGATTGCAACCCTGTCATCAGTTCAGCTACAAGGATGGACCTGTCTTTGCTCACCGTGGGAATCTTCCTTTCTCTTCTTGCATGCTCTGTGTTATAAGCTCTATTGATGTGTATTTGACATTTGGTGTATCTTTCGCGTGTTGGTGGGATGGTTCTGTGAATGATTGCAGTGTGAAATATTGGAAAAGATGTATGCGAGTATATTTCTTAGATTAAAAGAAATTTTTTCACACATTTGTTTCTTTATTTCTATCGCTTTAGAAACGTTTATGCATTCAATAATTATCATGCATTAATATTGTGCATAAATGTCTAAGATTTCTGTAGTATGACGTAGAGAAAATCTTTTATCTAGCACATTAAATGTAAAAATAAATTTTTATAACAAATCTCCAAATATTGAAGATGGTTTTTAATTTAAAGATTGTACACTTGTGTAATTGATTCAACTTAAGAAATGTGTTTGTAGTGGCATCTGAGAATTGAGATGCATTTATCAAACAAATAAGCAGCTGTCTGATGGCCAATTGGCTAGAGATCTAGCCTTTGATATCACAGGATTCAGGCTCGAATCGTGGTGGTGTCTTGGCTGTTTGTGAGTGGTTCGGAATCCATGTTAAACTGTAGGTCCCAGTTTAATTAGCAAAAATGTGCAAACTAATGACCCTATAGGTACAAACCAAACAAATAAACATATGTTTATCGCATATGCTCACGGAAATACAAGGACTACACAAATACTCGGACTACAAGTTTGTACAAGACTACATGGGTAGTCTTGCACAAACTTGTAGTCGTGTCTAAAACATGTAGTCTTGTAATTAGATAGGATTTGTCTTGTACTCAAACTTGTAAGTACGGTACAGTGGTAGCAGTAGACTTCCTAACAAAATTTTCTGATCATCCTGGTGGAATATTTTAAATCTTTCAAAAAAAATTGTGGAATAAAAATTAATAAAAATGGGAATTTTCAGAGAGTGACAACTATGATTGTGGCTAATAAATCAAAGCCTTTACAATCTCAACAATAACAGTGATTCGGGATCTTTACAATAAAAATCTTAAGTAATTCTCTGGATTAACCAATGGCCCAGTGCAAATAAAAGCAACTATCATACTGGAGGACGTATATTCGCACTACCTCCCACTTTTAGATTTTGTACTATATACACTCAAGGGCCAAAACATTATGACCACCTGTCCATAACGAGTTGGCCCACCTTTGGCGCGCAACACAGCTTCAACCCGCCTTGGTATGGATGCCACAAGTCCTTGGTAGATGGCCGGAGACAGATTGTACCAGATGTTTAAGCAACGGTCACGCAAATCAGAGATATTGCGAATTGGTGGTCTTTGAACTCTGAGCAGCCGTCCCAGGACATCCCAATTGGATCTCAATCCGATAGAACTATCGGTGAGTTAGGCGGCCAGGACATTAACTGGAATTCAGCATCATGTTCCTGGAACCACTCCAACACAATTTTAGCCTTATGACAAGGGGCGTTGTCTTGTTGGAACATTCCATATCCAGCTGGAAAAACAGAGGCCATGTGGGGTGCAACTTCGGACCTGTGATGTTCAGGTACCCTGTAGCATTCAGCGGCCCTGTTTCCCACAACCACGGGTCCCAGAGACGCCAAAAGAGAACGTCCTCCAAAGCATAATATCGCCACCACCGGCCTGTGTATAGCCTACTGTACATTGAGGGAGCAACTGTTCGCCTGGAAGACGACGTATCCTGACGCACAGCCATCGGAGTGATGAATGACAAACCGTGATTCATCTGATCCGGCAACTCTCTCCCACTGATCCACGGACCAGTCACGATGTTCCCGGGCCCAGCGCAGCCGCAGTTGGCGATGACGCTTGGTCAGCAAAGGCACATGAGTAAGACGTCTGCTGCGTAGCCCCATATCCAACAGTGTCCGCTGAACAGTGTGATCCGATACTATTCTACTTGGCCCTGCATTGTATTGGGCTGTCAGCTGAGCAACTGTCTGGCTCCGGTTTTGCTTCACCATGCGAGACAGTTTCTGACGACCTTTTTCTTTGATAGCGTGTGGACGTCCAACACCATGTCGTCTACTGCGTTTTTCACCGTCATTCATCCACTTTGCATAAGTACTAACAACTGTAGATCGCGAACAACCCACGAGTCGTGCAGTTTCGGAAATACTTGTTCCGAGCCTCGAGCCCTTACAATCTGCCCTCTATCAAAGTCGCTTAGATCCGCAGCCGTTCCCATCGCACACAGAAGTAAGTGAAAGAATGATTCTTCAGACTCTCCAGCAGCAGTTAAATACCACTTCCACCTGGTCACGTACCTTCCACGTCATCCAGGCGAGTTCATTGCAAAATGTAGGGGTGGTCATAATGTTTTGGCTCTTGAGTGTATATATATGTGTGTGTGTCTTCTTCTTTTTCAATTGAATAACAACCCCATGGTACGTTGGGCCAAGGACGTCTGTCTACTTGCAGATTCTTAACATCATATGCTTTCTTTTTATGTGGTAGGGTTGTCAACGCAATGAGCCAACGTTGGATGGTGGGGCAACGCTACGTCCAACGCTCTACAATCATATTTGACCAGACCCACGTTTAAAAATCTGTTCTGAACTACTACAAACATCCATGTCACCGCCAGGAATGTGTGTCTGTGTATTATAATTGAAAAAAAATACAGTCGAGAAGCATACACAAATACAAAAAGCATACAATCGAGAAACATACAAAATTACATAAAGCATACAATCGAGAAACATACAATAATAATATCTTTAAATATATAGAGATAAAAGTAAGAAAACCAATAAGTACTTAAAGGGAGTAAAATGAATATTTTTTCATTAATAAAAATCGAAAAATTAATAAAAATTATTATGTAAGCCCTAAAATACTATTAAACCTATTGATTTTTAAGGACTTAC
>BPLQ01012328.1:7620-19877 GCA_021605075.1 Caerostris darwini
AAGAATAATATGAACAAGATTCATACAAGAATAATATGAACAAGATTTAAACCTTCAATACATGAACAAGATTCATACAAGAATAATATGCACAAGATTCAAACCTAGGTAAATGAATAATAATAGTTACAAAGCCGCCAGTATTCAGAAAGCATGACATTTCAGTATTTTGTTAAGCAGTTCAAAATTATTTCAAGAAATGACATTCCATACTAAAAATTAATTAATATAATATAATATGAAATAAAAACTCACCTGATCGTGATACAATTCAAGAATAATTTTTAAAAATTTGATATTTTTCTTAACATTTAAAGCAGACTGCTGTTTCGGTGGAATGTCAGAAGGAAGGTATTGTTTGTGATTGATTTTATCTGAATAACAAACGGTGCCAATCTTCTTTTTATCGATGTGTGAAAGGTTACCATTAAGATTGTTTGGAACAGTCTAATCTTTGCTGATAAGAAGCACCAGCTTTGTGATAATTGTTTTGGTTTTAAAAATTCAATTTGAATCAATGAAGAATTCTTATATTTCAATAATGGAATTGCCTATTGTTTTCTGAAGTTTGTATTGATAAGATTTGAAACTATGTATTTTGAAATCTGTAATTTGTGATGGATATGCTTGTAAGTGTAACAAGCAAGGCACAATTCCTGCCATTCTTCCAACCCAATAAATAATAGAATGCATTATAAAATTCATGTTGTATTTTATAATGTTACAAATTTGTCAGGGTGAATACTCATGTTATTTATCTTGAATGAAATTGTTATTTTTTAATTAAGTCATATCATTTTCTATGTAAATGTATGACGTTTCTATGTAAGTGTAATCAATTATAATAATTATATTCTTTTGCTCATAATTATCATTAATCATTTTCTATCAAATAACAATTTCATTTAAAATAAATAACATCAATATTTTCAATAACATCAATATTTTCAATAACAATTTTCCAAAATTATAAAATACAACGTAAATTTTATAATCTATTCTGTTATTTGGGGCTTGATGGCTGAGTGATTAACGCTCTAGCGCTGGATGCTCCAGGTTTCGGTTTCGAGTCCCGGCGGTGCTATGACTGTTTGTAGTGGTTCGGAATCCACTTTAAATCTTAGGTCCCGGTCTAATATGACTGTAAAGCGTTGGCCATAGGGCTGATAACCCTACCCCCGTAAAAATAAAGACATCTCCTGTCTAGAAATCTGCCAGTAGGCAGACGGCCTTGGCCCACCATGGAGCTGTTGCGCCACTGATGATGATGATGATGATCCTATTATTTAATGAACCGAGGAAAAAACCAACTGGTGTGATGTCTGAGTGACTAGAACACTGGCGCTCGTTGCCGCAAGTTTTGTGTTCGAGTCCTGGTGGTACCATGGATGTTCGTAGTGGTTCAGAATCCACTTTAAACCGTAGGTTCCGGTCTAATATTATTGTTGGGCATAGGGCTGACAACCCTACCCTGCAAAAAGAAAACATCTTTTGTCTCGAAATCTGTCAATGGCAGACGGCCTTGCCCTACCATGCGGCTGTTGCGCCAATGAAGAAGACAAAGAAAAATTAATTTATTATTACTATTAATTTTTTTAATTTGTTTTCAATATAATTGATTTTCTTTTTATTTTGTACATTTAAAAATAATATTTTGAAAATGTAGTTTTCCGAGAAGAATTTCTTACTATAAATAATTTGGGATCAATCATTAAAAGAGAATTTAGTACAAAATTTATTTTTACTGAAAAGTATCTTAACTATAATGGTTAGTTTAAAGATATAGACAAGAATATATACAAAATTTAAAAATAAAAGTTATAATTTTAAGAGTACTTTTTATTATAATGAACATACCGTTAAAAGATTTATTTGATAAATATAGTATATACTCAATGTTAAAAATAATGAATATTTAATATAAATTAGTCATAATATATAACATATCTGAACATATAAATATGCTTTATAATCATGCGAATGTATTCTATATTTATTTAGAAAGGTAATAATTTTAAATATAAAGTGTTATAATTTCGATGTTTATTTCTTAGCTTTAATGAGAATTAGATATACCGAATCTTGAATGTTATTTTATAAGATTACCACTCAAAAGTTTTTATAAATAATCACTTTCTATATTTTTATGAGGAATTGTCTATTTATGAAAAATAACTTATTTTTGAAGCGTGATTGTAAATAAAAAATGAAAGGGAATAATTGCATCAGAAACCGTTTTTGAAAGAAACCCTTCTTTAACAAACTCATGTTGTGAAAGCTTTTACTGCCATCTATGGGATTATTTCTGAACTATTTTTTTTTTCTGCTACAACACTGCTCAGATGTGTCTTGATTATATGATTACGTAATTGATAATCTGTTTTTTCTTCTGTGTGTGTATGCTTGTTTTGGAAGATTTTTGGTGAAAAAACACAATACAATTTCGTTAGCATAAAAGCAATAGAATACATTTTTTATAAAAGCATTAACTCTTTTGTAATTTTATTCTGGACAACCCCATTTTGCTGAGCTCTATATCATAAAAACTGGGTGCGCAGAAGATCTACCTCCCCGTGGTGCACCTGGTAACACTTTTTAGTGGCTAAAAGATCTGCAACTTGGCATTATTGTTGGATTAATGAACTCTGTTTCAGCATGTTTTGTTGTATTTGTTGTATTATTTTGTTGTTGTTGTTTGTATGTTTTTGTTGTAATGTTGTATGTTTTTTTTTTCGTTGTTTTTTTTTTTTTTGCTGTAACTGTTCATAATCTGCCATTGGAAATATCATAAAAACTTTATTTTAAGGAAGAAAAGGACAAACTAACAACTAGGTGTAAATTAAGTTTTTTTTTTAAGTTGTTTAAGTTACTATCCATTTTTGAAGCATAATAAATAATTTTCCATTTGTATGTCAAAACATATTTTTTTTCTATTTCTGCTTATTTTTAATCTATTTTTGTGGTTAAGACAGTTGAAACTCATATTTAAACTCCTGTGTCTATAGAACTACGAGCAAATAAATTTTACTTCTCTAATAATTACAATATAACATAATAATTATATTACTACTACTAATAATAATACCACATTCGTTCCAAATTATGGTCATACTATGGCAGTTGCGTTCACTGAAAATAAACTCAATCTGAAAAAAAATCTTACCTATAGAATTCTACAATTTTAGAATAGTATTTCGTCGAAATTTACAACTTTTTTTTGTATCATCAGCACTTACGTTTCTACTAATTAATAGAAATGATGTAATTCATCAAACTTAATAAATCAGACAACATTCCATTCTAAAACAATAAATTAAAACTGATTTTAAAAAAGTCTGACTTCACTGCAGATATCAGTTTCTTTGAAAAGCTGTCTTAGTACTGTGAAACTTCTTGAAGCAGACACAATATTTGGTAAATCAGATATCCTACTTGGTAAATAAGATCTCATACTTGGTAAATCAAACAAATCAAATTAGATATATTTGATAAACTTTAAATAAGACAAGACTCAATTCTAAAACAACAATGAATTAAAAATCATTTAAGAGAAGTCTAACTTCATTGCTGTCTTGGTACTGTGAATTTTTTTTTCTTTCCAATGCAGCTGGCAAACACTTCGACAGCTTGGTCTTCGGATGCCTTAAGGCAAGCGCTGCACAGACGTACTCACTTCGCATTACCAAGGGGGCGCCTGTAACTTGAAGATAAGCCACGGACGCGGAGTAACAATGCCCCCGCAACGCTCTACTATCCTATTAGACCGGGACTACAGTTTAAAGTGGATTCCGAACCACTACAAACATCCATAGCACCGCCGGGACTCGAACCGGAAACCTGTGGTACCGAGCGGCAGAGCGCTAGCCACTCGGCCATTCAGGCCCCTCTGTAAAACTTCTTAACACAATATAAATTCGGTTTAAAAATTATTACTATGGGAGAGCAGCCATCACAATTAGCAGATGTTTCAGAACAAATTAGCAGATTTTTCATTTCACTCTACCTTATTTATGCTGATTAAAGGTACTAATAACAAACAATAAAATTATCATTTGTTCAGTTTTATTTTTAGTTAAAAATGAAAATATATTTTTTGTTATCAACAAAAAATATATATGTTCAACATTTATGTTATCAGAATAATTAATAAATCTTCCACACCTTCCCCTATTACATCATTAAGAATTATAAATATTCAATCAAGCTGTTTAAGAAAGAAAATGCAATTTCAAAAAGATATTTTTAGCAGACTTACCTACATATGAAAAAGCCAATGAAAACGAAAATGAAATTAAACAGAAATGATGCCCTAATTACCACGGTCTGGATGACAAAGTTATAATTTATATTGAAGTATTATTTATTAAAATATCATGGAAGCCTTGGGCACCAATTTTCGAACGATTGTTTTCCTTTAAACCTGAAACTTTCATCTCTTCCATTACAGTTATGAATGTCATGCTATGATGAATCAATATCGTCGTGCTAAATTATAAAACTGTTAGAATTTTTGAAAGATTTCTCCGTTGAGTCATAGTTAGGAGACAAATAATTGCACATCAGTTGCAGCTGTACTTTCCACATAATTTGCAGCTGCTCGAAAAGATATACTGGTTGCAGTTTTGGGTTTATCACTGACATTTTTTATCACATTCTTTAGTAAATTAATGTAACAGAAAGTAGATAAACAGATTATTTTAAACAAATGTTTGTATACTGATTCATTAAAAAAACAATACTTCAAATATTGTAAACAGACATAAATAAAAACGAGTATTCATATAATCTCTAATATCTGTACGTATAGTGCGTGGATTTGTATTTCTCATAACTTGAAGGTTAAAACATTTAAATAGTGGACATTTTTTCACTATGACCATTATTTTTTTTTTATTTGACTCTTAAATGAAAGTCATGAAAGAATTCTAATTATTCTTTAAATTTCAATAAAAACTAGTTTTTACGACTTACCCTTACGATTATTATTATAACAATATGTATTTTATTGCAATAGAAATATTTTCTAACAGTTGTTAATATAAATAGATCATTATGCTTTCTAATAAGTTGATTTTTGTAACAGTATAAATGTTTAAAGGGCCTGATGGCCGAGTGACTAGTGCTCTGGCCCTTGGTGCCACAGGATTAGGATCCTTGCTGTAACTTGGATGTTTGTAGTGGTTCGAAATCCATTTTAAACCGAAGTTCCCGGTCTTATATGACTGTTGGACGAAGGGCTGATAACCCTACCCCTAAAAAAGAAAGCAACTCCTGTCTGCAAATTTACCAGTAGGCAGATTGTCTTGGCCCAGCATGGGGTTGTTGCGACAAAGAAGGAGAAGAAATGCTTAACGATTTAATAAGAGGATCCTGATGGCCGAATGACTAGCGCTCTAATTATCAATACCACAGGTTTTGCGCTCGAGTCCCAACGGCTCCATGGATGCTTGTAGTGGTTTGGAATTCACTTTAAGCCATAGGTCTCGGCCTGATATGATCGTAGAGCGACAAACCAGGTGATTGGGAGTAGGGCTAACAAATCTACCACTTAAAAAGGAAAAAAAAGAAAAGTCGAAAGCCGGCAGAAAACATTGGCCTATCACGAGCTGTTGAACCAAATATAATGATGGTTTAATAAGAAAAAAAAATCAGTGTACCTTTTTTATACATGTAGGGTTACACCGGTTCCAATAGATTCATCCCGGTCGAACCTACAGTTTTGTTAGATTTCTCTACCAGCCTAACAATGACTGTACTTTTGCAGTGGGTGTCTAGGGGATTTGACATACAAAACGCAGTAAGGGGACGTTACTTTAAATAAAGCCATTTAATATTATATTTTACAATGATATTTACATTAATTAAGGGGTCAAGCATATTCTCTCGTGGGGTCAGAATTCAAAGTTGAATACTCCCCCACATTGTAAACAGGCTCTGCCAAAGACAAGCGACCGTGATGTGTCGCCGCCTGCTGATTACCACGCAAGCAAATCCTACATACATATGTTTTAACATTCAAATGTTCTGAAACATTGTATGCATTAGAAAAGAAAATTAGTGAAAGTACAAATTAAATTTTTTCAAAAAAGTGAAATAGAAAAGATAAAGATATCATAAACTGATGATGAAAGTTTTACTTATAATTAATTTATTTTCAAGAATGACGAAATAATACTCTGATATAACTAACTCCCTGGCACTACAATCAGTGCTGGGCCAAGGCCTTTCTCCTACTGGTAGATTTCAAGACAGGAGCTGTTGTCTTTTACAGGGTAGGCGTAGATGTAATCTTTTCATAGGAAGATATTGTCTGTATTTGACCGGGACCTACTGTTTACAGTGCATTCCGAATCACTGCAAGCCTCCATGACACCACCGGGACTCGAATCCGAAACTTGTGGCACCAAACGCCATAGAGCTCGTCATTCGGTATCAGACCTCAGTACTTTGACATACATAATTAAAGATTTTTTTTAAATGCTTAATGAAAAGGAAAAGCTCTTATTTCGTCATTAGAAATATGAAAATTTTAAACATTTACTTAAGCAAGTATTTTTAAACAATAATAAGATGTTGCCTTTTTTAAACAAGGATAATTGTATTTTAACTTTGTAAATTAAAAGTTATTTGAACATAATTTACTTTAAATATATATACATATAAAAAGTTGTTGGAGAAAGCTTAGTTGTTTAATTTAAAATTTGTTATTTAAAGAATAAATATATGCAATAGTCCACAAAAATATTCAAAATATCAAAAATATATTGATGCAATCGAAATGATTGAAATTATTTTTTTGTAATTAAAAAAAAAAAAAAAATTAAAATTTACATTTAAAATGTTTATAATCATAAAAATATTAAATTCTAAAATAAAATGAATAAAAATTGAATTATATAAAATAAAATTAAAATAAATAAATATTTATAATTATGATTTACTACGCTAATTCACTGGCATTAATTAGTTTAAATGTGATTCGGAAACTACTTCTCTGTTATTAAAAAATAATTCGCCTTACTAGCAGATCGATAGTAATTTTTGTAAGACTTAACCTGCGAATGGTCAGGAGTTCGATTCCTACCATAGGTGCTACTGAGAGAAGTGTGTTAATTCTGTGGATGAACTGCGGATTATTCTTCTCGCCTTTCTAAGGATAACAATGATTCACCGATGTGATACACCATAATAAAATGGAAAATAATTTAGCAGATAGTTTAAATACCAATAATATATAATAAGAAAATTATTACTATACTCCAAAATTTAAATTAAAACTAAAACAGATAAAAAATCGGCATTTTAATTTATATGTTTATCACCACTTACGAAAGTACTTCTTCCTGAAATATAATGTTAGAAAAACTACAAAATAATTAAAAGAACAAATGCCTATGAAAAATTTTAGTAATTAAATAATAAATTAAAATATCATAATAGAGTTTGTATTAAGAACACATAACACTGAATTGAATTTTAAATAGGGTTTATATTAATTTAGTTCAAGATTAGACTCACAGATGGCGCTTCCAGTATTACTCTGTTTTAATTAACAGTCTTTATATCAAAAAGTATTTTGATAAAAATATTTAATAGAACAGCTGAATTAGAATTAAGAAAAAATATGTGTATTATATAATATATCCAATATGTATTATATCATAACCTGTCATATCTTTTAGAAATTAGAGCTATCATCATTTGCAAAACATTCACTGTACTATGTATAGATAATTTATTTCTGCATACTACTATGTCCAAAAAGTAAGACCAATTTTCAATTTAAATTTCCCGGGAATATGGTATTTTAATTTTTTTTTCTTTTT
Organism: Caerostris darwini; assembly: GCA_021605075.1. Lineage (NCBI taxonomy): Eukaryota > Metazoa > Arthropoda > Arachnida > Araneae > Araneidae > Caerostris > Caerostris darwini. The sequence goes on from BPLQ01012328.1 coordinate 15,447, forward strand.
TAAGTTGTTGGCCCTGTCCTTGACATCTGTATGAAATTTGACGTCAGAATATTCATTAGTGTTTGAATTACGCTTGGTTTTGTGAGATGCTAAAACTGATTCCGGAGATTTTTGAAATGTCTCTTCAATCGACTCAAAACGATGACCCCGGAGTGGTCTTTTGAGTTTAGGGAATAGCCAGAAGTAGCAAGATGCTAAATCAAGTGAATACGGTGGTTGCGGAATGATATGGGTTTCCTTTTTTGGCGAAAAAGTCACGAAGAATCAATGCAGTTTGAGCTGGCGCATTCAGTGTTTTCGGTACCAATCGAGATTTGGCGCGTTTGAGGCCCAAAATGGAATTGACCAATCCTTTTGAAATTTAACATCAGCAGCAGCAAGGTCTCTAATTGTAAATCGGCGGTTTGCACCCACCAAATCAAATCTTTAGCTTTTTGGACATGAGCTTCGTCGGTTGACGTTGATGGTCAACCAGTGATGTTGATCATGATGGTCTCTTCATCTTCAACGCGTTCTCTGCCTTCTTTGAACTGTTTATACCTCTTCTAAGGATCTCTTTCCGATATAGGAATGCTCATCGAATGGCTTCTGCAGCATTCTATAAGTTTCCGCAAACGAAATTGAATGCAAGTTCTTGCTCAATTAATTCAGATATTTCAAAAATCGCCGGAATCAGTTTTAGCATCTCGCAAAGCCAAGCTAACACTAAGCTTACAAACTTAAGATAAGCTAAGCTTACTTTTTTCTTTTACTTTTATAAATAATTAAAAATATAAAATATATAAAAACGCACAAACAATAAATAAAAAGAAATGTTGCACAAGTATGCTTTAAGCATAGTAAACTTATGTGCAGTTAAAAAAATAATACAGCAAGTGAGAAACTTGAATTTAACTGGAATTTAAATATAACGCAACTCTGGGTAATAAACTACATAAACCTTTCTTGTCAAAGAGTTGAATTTTTTAACAGGCGTTATAATCAACTGCTAATATCAAATCTTTGCTATCTGAAGAATTGAACCGACTGGCTTTAAATTTTACCTAGAGTCAAGGTTGCGAAGCACTGCTAAATAACTAGTGAAGTCAACTGCTAAAATCCTTTCCTATCCGAAAAATTGAGTTCAACTACGTTGACACACATGACTCGTGGCGCCATCTATCATCGACTTTAAGAACCACTGCTTAAAATAGCCATAATTTTTCGTTTCGTCACCTGGAGTTATCTGATAATTCTCATCAACCTAGTTAAATTAATTGCATTAATATTTGTAAAACCTAATTATTACATTATTCATACCTTTTTTTATGTATACGTGATTATATATTGTTTTATAATAAAAATTAATTTACTTGAAAATGAGGATTTATTTCTTAAAAGAATAATGCAAACAAATTTTACGTTTTACACTTTTATTTCATCTTTAAAATAAATATTTTTTGAGTTTCCATCAAATGAAGATTGACTCACGTATTTTACATTAAAACTTTAGTTAAATTTCATAATAAATAATAATAATAATAATATATATTCACAGTAAAATTTAGACAACAGTCCCAAGAAATACACATAAATTGCATAAAATATTTTTCATCATAAAAAAAAATTGCAATTTAGCATTAATTAGAAATATTTCATTAAATAGAACAATTCTATAGAAACAAGAAGTAATTTCCTCCTTTCTAAGACGATAACTTTAAAGAAACCTTTTTTTAAAAAAACATTTATTAATATTGTGTTTAATTAATATTTTATGTTTATAACATAATATTTTAAATCTTTTAGATATATCATGTTATTGTATAGCAAGAGATTTTTTTAAATATTAAAACTCCTTTTTATTTAAAATTATGCATTAAAAACAAGAAAAAATTTTTTTTAAAAGTAATTTGAAAATTAGTTAAAAAGTTGCCAATGTATTATTGAATTCTATTTACATTTTAAATGCATTTTATCATTTCTTTACAAGCAGTACTACTTACAAAGTATCATAATACCAACACATGTACAACTTACAAAATGATACACTAATAACAACCTAATAATTAAATGAAGTTCGAAAAAAAGAAAATTCTGTACATTTTATCCAAAATAATTTAGAAATTGAACTATATAGTATATTGTTTTTCACAATTATAACCTTTTTTCAATAATGGTACTTAATGGTACTGTTGACACTAATAAATAAGAACTCATTCAGATTGTTACACATAAAATAGTACAAATAGTTAAATAATTTTAAAACCACATAAAGATATTGCTACTTTGAAAGCCTTTTCATGATTTTCCTCAAATCGCACAAATAAATTATACACTGAACATGAAAAATAACTCAAAAGACATCTTAAATGTCACAGTTACGCCAAAAAGCAGAAATAACTTAAATTACACTATGTTTTTATGACTGGAAAATTCATACCACAACATATACGATAAACAGCACTATTTTAAATTTTTTAATATGATGTTAAATTAAAATGCTTTCATCAGTAAAAAGTCATGAACTCTTCGACATGTTTATATATAAAAAAAATGTCCAATTTTTGCTAATTTAAAATTATTTTTTAACTTGGATTCTCGAGAATGGATGTCCTCATATCGTTGTCTTTTTCATCGAATGATTTCTTGCTGATGATCCTGTTCGTACCCCAAGGTTGAGGTTCTGCCGTGCAGAAAAAGTTGTAGACTAGACCGCACACAACGTAGATGGCCGATGTGGTGAAGAACACTATCCTCCAGTTGTTAACTGTTTGCTGGAAGAAAAATAATTCATTATTCAGTATGATCCAAAAGCAGATATATCTATGAACTTATTAATAAATTTTTAGTAAGTAAAAACATATATTTGTAATTACAGATTAGTTAATTAGATTAGATTAATAAGTTAATCATTAAGAAGTTAGATTAATAAGTTAATTACAGATTAGTTCTTTTCATACAAATAGTTCAAGTGTAAACGGTTTTCTCTTGTTTACATAAATGTTGTGTTGTTGTGTCTAATCCTCAGTGTCCTGCAGTGCGGGACAGGATGCAGGACATTCATGGATGGATGGATGGAAAGAGGGCAGCTTCTGTTGGTATGGAGCACCCGTAGGTAGAAGCGTGATTTCGCTCCGTGACGCTGAAGAAGGTTTGGTTTGATTTATCGTTCTATTGTCCTTTTTGGAACACTTTAGGCTAATTAGTCCAGGATCTACAGTTTAATGTGGATTCCGATCCACTAACAAACATCCATTCCAACCGCTGATGGAGAAAAGTAGTACCTTCCAGGAGGGCCTTTGGAAGGATTACCTCGCATTTGCGTATCGTAATGGCAGAAACTCCCACCAGGTAGTCCGATTCACGAAGCAAGATGCTGAACATCACAAACGACATCGAGTCTCTACTCGCTTTTTTTTTTTTTAAGCAGTGTCTACAACAACCGCCAGCTGATTGAACCTCAGCTCTAATGCTCAACAGCAGCGCACGTTGCCACTGAACTCTAGTCAGGTGTTTACATAAATTAATTCAACGCACATTCTGGCATCAATCTCAGTAGTGTCAGTTTCTTTCAGTTTTTTCAATATTCAATTTCTTTCAATCAATTTTCTTGAATTTCAGCTTTTACATTGCACACATGAATTTCCAACTTCTTCATAATTTGTTGATGTGTTTCGTACGAAATTTAAGCTTGGCCAGATAATTTTGGCGATTATCTGGACGATTCGAGTAAGCGTTCTTTAAAATTGTTTTTCTTATCCCTTGTTTCATTTTAGAACACTTCAAAAATTGTTTCCATTACAGCATCAGTTTCCTTAAATTCCTTTAACAAATTTCGAATCGTCTACCCTCTTTACTTCTGATCGTGAGTTCCGTTTCAAACAATAAGCATCTTACCATAAGACGAGATTTTGAAATGTTGGAAACTCCTTTCTTCTAACGAAAGTCACAGAACAGAAAAATGGCGCTAGTACGCGTGTATACCCTTAGCGACCCAAAAAAGTGTATGTGTGGGCCTACGTGCGCAGACCTCTAGCGGCGAACATGTTAGTGTTATGTGAGATCTGCGAAAGTGAAATAGCATCGCAGCAAATGGCTATGCCCATTAACAGCAGTATAATAATAAACGCGTTTGTTTTATTTGCATTGTGAGCGATTATTCGAGAAATATGAACCCCAGATATACAGTTCACTGAGAAATACTATAGTGTGTGGAGAGCACCTGTTTTGATACATACGTGAACAGAAATAAAATTACTGTTGTGAGTTAGGCATTAATGGTACAATACGATTAATGTTCCCGATTTAATGGTATACGATTAATATTCACCATTTAATAGCATTATACGATTTATGTTCACCATTTAATAGCATAATACGATTAATGTTCACGATTTAATAGCATAATACGATTAATGTTCACGATTTAATAGCATTATATGAATAATGTTC
>BPLQ01012328.1:28894-54688 GCA_021605075.1 Caerostris darwini
GTATTGAAGGTTTGAATCCTGTTCATATTATTACAGTATTGAAGGTTTGAATCCTGTTCATATTATTATAGTATTGAAGGTTTGAATCCTGTTCATATTATTATAGTATTGAAGGTTTGAATCCTGTTTATATTATTATAACATTGAAGGTTTGAATCAAACCTCTATTATTACAGGTTTGAATCTTGTATTTCATATTATTATATTATATTTATTATTTTTAACATGGTAAGTCATTTCTTGAAACAACTTTGAAATCTGTAACTTGAATCTTGTATGAATAGTTTTTATCTATTGGTTTTATTTACTTTTAATGTTATCATATTTTGAATTTAACGTGTTTATTTTAGTTTTAAAATTTTTTATTTAACTAATTAATTTACTTTTTGACGTAAAACGCCTTTTATATTTCCCTACACATGAACATATATTGTTGATGGTAAGAAAATGAATAAATGCTGTCAAATAGCGCCTACGTGTCAGGCTTCATGAGTTATTACTTGGTATTTTATACTAAAATATGGCAATGTAGTAACACAATTTTTGTATCTTTCAGGCATTTATGTTTTCAATAAATTCAAAAATATTACATTATTTTCAACACGTAGAAATGTCATCATTTATCTTCTAATATAACAGCGCAATTTTCCATGTTTCCCTAGTGTCAAATAAACAGGTTTTTATTCAATAATTTTAATGCCGTATAAATGGCAATTTAGAAGATACTTTAGTTGAATTACGCAATAAATAGCTATAAAATAATAGTTTTAGAATCCAAGTTGCAGATATATCTCGTGATAATGACTGCAATATATATATATATATTTATATATATATATATATTTCTGTTTTATTGCCTTGATTTATTTTATTTTATTTTTATTTTTATTTTTTGGATATTTTATCTTTTTTTTTTTCATGGTGAAATTTTAGACGGATAATAGGCTGAATTTTTTTTAGAGAAGTATTTCCCTAATCGCGTATTGGATAGCTTACAGGCCTTTGGTACCACAGCCTTCAGGTTTGAATCCTGGCGGGGTGGCATAGATATTTGTTAGTTGCTTGGAATCCACAATAAAGTGTAGGTCCCAGTTAAATTAGCCTAAAGTATACACAAAATGACCGTAGTTTGGTTTGATTTGCTTAGACGCTCTACTGTCATTTTGTGCACACTTTAGGCTAATTAGACCTGGGCCTACAGTTTCAAGTGGATTCCGAACAACTAACAAAGACTCATGACATCGCCAGGATTCGAACTTGAAGCCTGTACTACCAACAGGCCAGAACGATAGCCAATTGGCCATCTAGCCGCCAAAATGACCGTAGAGCGACAAACCAAACCAACCTAATCGCATAAAGATATGAAATAAGCATAAGCATGAGTTTGCATTATGCATTGAATACTATACATTTTAGTATTTCTTTAATTCCCATTTTGCAATTTTTATCGTTATACTATATTTTCTGAGCAACTTTTAATAAAGTGAAATTTTTTTTTTTTTTTTTAAGAAAAATCAAGGTAGTATCCAAATCACATCTTTTAGTTTGTAAAAAATTTTATCATTCGCAAATAAACTTCTAATTTAAGTATAATACAATTCTAATTTTTATTCATTTTTCTTTGTGTACTACCGGTCTGTCCGTAATTTGATGTTTCAAAACTGTAAATTTTCAACACAGTTTTTCCTATAAAATAAATGTTAAAACAAAATTGTTTTAAGAATAGGATTCGATTCATCTTTTCATGGATAAAATATGATAGCATAAATCTTTAATTCAAAGCTATTGTTTTAAACATTTGGAAAACTAATTTATTTAATTTCATTTTCTACTTGAAAACTACTCTTCTTCTAAATAAACACAAATTTTGTTAAATATTGATAATGTGCGCAGTATAATTTTGTTTACCATTTACTGTTTGTATCAAAAGCATCTTTATTTAGATTCTAATTCTAAATTTAGAAAAAAAAATTCTAGTTTTTCATTTTAGTATTTCTTTAATTCCTATTTTGCAATTTTTATCCTTATACTATATTTTCTGAGCAACTTTTAATAAAGAGAATATTTTTTTTTTTTTTTTTGAAAAATCAAGGTAGTATCCAAATCACATCTTTTAGTTTGTAAAAAATTTTATCATTCGCAAATAAACTTCTAATTTAAGTATAATAAAATTCATGGATATTTTTTTTCTCATAACTGCATTTAAGATGCGAGTATGACTTTTAAATTATCTTTTATATAAAACATATTTTAATGCTACTGTATGCATATCTTTTAATAAAAAAAATTAAGTAGATTGTAGCTTTTAATATAAGTTATACGTGCATTTTATAAAATTAGGTATTAATCAATTAAATTTTTACCGTAAAATTCAATATTCATGACACAGAATATATGCATGCTATTAGACAGCAAATGTACAAAAGATTATCAGGTTTGGGTGGGGATTCTTTTTATTTTCAAGAAATGTCTGAACTAGATAAATAATTTTCATTCATACATTTTTAATGATTCCTGACATAACAATAAATTTCAAATCACCTGCCTATATTTTACGCTTAGAAACAATTTAATATATATTTTATACACATGTTTATGATAATAGTATACGGGGTATTCTATCATCAGACTCTAGAGTACACTTCTTCATTGGCGCAATAGCCCCATGAGGGACCAAGGTTATCTGCCTACTAGAAGATTTCGAGACAGGATATTCTTTCCTTTTTATGGGGTAGTGTTGTCAGCCCTACCCCTAACAGTCATATTAGACCAGGACCTATGGTTTAAAGTGGATTCCGAACCACTACGAACGTCCATGGCACCGCCGGTACTCCAACCTGAAAAATCTGTTGCACCGAGCACCTGAATCCTAGTCACTCAGCTACCTGGCCTTTTATAGCACACAAGTGACTCAAAAATCACATGCGGCCTGATGGCTAATTGGTTAACATTCTGACTTTTGGTATCATAGACTTCAGGTTCGAATCCTGGTGATAACATGTATGTTTATTAGTGGTTCGGAATCCCCGCTCAACTGTAGATCTAATTAGCCCAAAGTGTGCACAAAATGACCGTAGAGCAACAAACCAGACTCAAAATCATATAACAATGCAAATGAAAAATGGTTGACACGGAAAACACCAAATAGGAATGGGCAACACTTAAGTGTCCTGTTTATTAATTGAAATATTTCAACAAAAGTAATGTGGTCAACAATAATAAAGGTGAGTTGCTACTAAGATGATATTCAAACTGTTGTCCCAAGCCGTAATACAAGCCTCATATTTAAGGCACATGGAATTTCGAATATTCTGGAAGAGTATAGATACGTCTTGGATTACCCCAGCAGCTGCATACACCATGCAGACAGTTCCTCGGACAGTTCAATATGGATGTCGTAAACCAGTATTTTGATATACCTTCAAAGAAAATAATTAAGAAATGATATATTTCGTGATCGAGCACCTCACCATCAAGCCTGATTAAAAATTGGCCAAATATGACATCTAAAATGTTACGAAATAAGTTTCGGCTAATAAGGAAACTTGAAATCCACAAACTCGATTTCCATAGGTTACGGATATTTCAGCGATTGCTTTCAAAAACTACTCTGTCCCTACTATGGCAATTTGAGCGTTTTCGGAAATTCTTCGTGGGCATTTTCCTGCTTATCTCCCATACCATACACAAATATATGCATTTACACAAGAGATCTCTCTAGAAAGCATTGACCATCTATCTATTTGGTGTCAATCATAATATATACTACTAGTCCCTGATATGAGAAAAAAAATGCGCTAAGGCATTTTAGATCTTAAGTTTAAAAATATTCAATGCTTAAGCTGTTAAATCTTCGTTTCATTTATTTCGGATATTCCCCAAATGTATTATCCCAAATATATACGTATCTCATTTATCATCTCTTGAGAAAATTAATTTTTAATATCTGGACCAAATCAAGTACTTTAGAATATCTCGTATTGTTTATTCTAAAAGTAACGCCAGTACATTTATGAAAGAGTACATCTGGCAACAGTCATTCGATTTCATGTTGTTTATTGACATCAGATTTGATGTGTTCCGATACTTTTTCCTTAGCATACAATAATATTTCATTGGATATCACCGGAAGATCACATATTTCAACACACAATTAAAAGCAACAGAGCTGTGGATGGTGGCAAATACACTCAGGAATTCAGTCATTTGAATAGTATTAAACCTCCTCACAGACTTTTCCCTAATCATCGAAAAGAAGATATTCTTATTTCCAGATTTCGCACAAAAACATACCCTAGCAATGCAAAACTCCATAGACTTGGCCTGACTTCATCATCATTATGCTCGATCTGCAAAACTCCGGAAACAGTGGAACACATTTCGTTTCAATTCATAAAATATATAGCAGCACGAAACAAACTTCAAAGTGCTTTTGGATAGAGAGTTCTGTCTTACTCATGGTTATTTGATATGTCAGAGGACGCTTATTATAAGACAACAGTGGTTCTACAATTTCTACGAAAAGTCTCGTAACCCTGTAAGCTATGGGGTGCCCCATATATTTTTCCTGGGGTTATTATTTCCTTTTCACTTTTTGTTTCAAGAATACGTGCTTCATGTGTTCTAATACTCGTTAAAATGTTGTGATTGATTTTATCTGTAGTTTTGTCTATTTCTTTCGTGTTCACATTTACTCCTTTTATTGTTATTCTTTTGGTTGCTAGAGACTGCGGACAACGTTTATTGTATTTTATGGAGAATTTTGGATTTCTAGAATTTCGAATTTTTCGATGATTTCTTTAATTTTGAATTTTTCGATGATTTCTTTAATTTTGAATTTTTCGATAATTTCTTTAATTTTGAATTTTAGAGTGGTTTTTTAATGAGGGTTTCATTTTCACTTCTGCAAAAATGTTTTTTTATTATAAAAAAATAAAAAAAAAAAATAAATGAAAAAAAAAAATTTGGATAAATTGAGATAAAGCAGCGTCGGCGGGCATACATCTCAAATCCCAAGTCAAGTCATTTGGCTTCATAATTTTAATTGGCGAGCATAAATCTCCAAGTCCAACCAAATCAAATACGATACCCAAAACATTGGCGAAGAGTTCCGTGTTATTTGATGCTTATGACCGATTATTTACTTTTATTTATCTTTTTTTCAAAGTAAGTTTCTTATGAAACAGCAATATCTCTTCCTAGTATGATAATTTCGAAGAACCTGAACTTAATATTTCAAAAGAGGCATGTTACGTAAGCTTGAAAAGTAAGTCTGAAATTAAAACAAAAGCTTTTTAACTGATTGCTCTCTATTGCTTATATTTCATGCTTTTGTTTATAAACTGCCAACCGCGACCTTCATTTTAATTTTGAAACTCCGTGCCGCGATGAATACTTATTGGTCTATTTCCTTTGGAAGCAAATCTAAATTTATTTCTGCTCGGATTAAATTACACATGTTTTGTCTCTTTTCGCTGATATCATTAATTCCTGTTTGAATTGTTGGACGACGTTTACATTGTACCAAGTAATATGTACCTTTACATAGTACTTGGAATAAATGATATTTTCAATCTAGAAAACATTTTTCCTGGATATACCATCTATCTTTACCATTAACTATTACGGATTTTATAGTTAAGAACTACTTTATTTTTAATAGTATAATCTGAAGTGCTTCTAAAATTTCGGAAAATTATTTAATACGGTGTAGTTTTTGAAATTGTTTCAGATATAGCTATGCTGAAAAAGGGTATGTAGCTTTGCTTATTTCTGGAATAACATTATTTCAAAAAAATAAGTAAATATATTTATCTAATAAAAATATATTTTTATTTATATTAATATATTTTTGCTTTCTAAAACTTAAAAAAATAATTTTTTTTTTATTCGAATATTTGTTTTATTATTAAAAAAAGGTCACAGCTATTTTATTTATTTTTGATTATGTGTTATCTTCCAGTTTACATAATGGATAAGTTCATATTTTTTGTTGTTATTGTCTTCATTCATTTAGAAAATTTAGGATTTGATGTTGTTTATTTGTGCTTATTTATTATCATGAAATACGTAAGATGCCGCTTATTCAAGAAAACATCTCTAAAAAGTTGTTAAACCCAATTTCTTTTCTAGCGAAATACATTTTATTTGTGGAAAAATATCCAAATTAAAACTAATTCAAGTGGCAGTTTTATGTATTTTACTTAAACAAATCATTTTAATATAAAATATGTTTATTGAAGTATTTAGTACACCTCTGCATAAGTTTTGTTTATATCATGAAATGGAAGTTGTTATTTAATGGTATATTGTTTCAAGAAAATTTAACAATATCTATTCCAATACTAGATTTGAATGTGATTTTTAATTGTATTTTTCTAATAATATTCAATTTATTTCATTAAAATTGCCTTTGGTACCACAGGCTTTAGGTTTTCATCCTGGCGATCGCATGGATGTTTGTGAATGGTTCGGAATCCACATTGAACTGTAGGTTCCGGTCTAATTAGCCTAAAGTTTGCAACAAAAAAAATGTCCGTTGATCGGCAAACCAATCATACTAACATTTCTCTAATTCTTATTATTTTTACGCATTTCCATGAAACAATTATAACATTCAAGATGTCTCAATATTAGGTTTACAAATGTCTACGAGGAGTAAGATACACCTAGACGACAAGGAATCACAGAGAACTGCATGCTCAAAAATGATTTCCTGACGTGATACTATGCACAAAAATACTAGAAATAAAAAACGTTATTAGTGAGTATGCTGTTAACTAAGCAATATACATAAAATGGAATGGCCAACGCTTACAAAGGTGAACTACGGGTGCATGTCATTTTCGAATGAATGCCAGAATTTGTGTCATAATCCTTCTATCGTGGGATACCCAGTTTGGAATCCATAGAATAATCCGCAGCTATTGTAGAATATACCCGGGTTGGTGCACTATAGTGCGCATACTAGAACTTGCAATGCCCTGTACCAGAAATAGCAGTCTTCTCATGTTTGGAGTTCATTAGTTCACAATTCGTAACAGCCTTTTGTAAGAGAGATGCCGTACATCAGTATTTTGATATGCCTTCGGAAAAAATAATTAAGAAATAATACACTCCGTGAGCGGGAACACTAATTCACGGAATCATATCACACGATTACTTGTAAACCAAATGGGACATCCAGAAAGTTATGAACGTTTCGGCTCATAAGGAAACTTGAAAAAACGTTCACTAAAAAAACAAATGGTCTTTTGTTTTACTATCATTCAAATTTATTTTTTCATTTTTAAAATACGAAAGTATTTTAAATAAATAATTTTAACTATCTTATTTGATTTTAAATTGCATATAAACATTTTTAGATTGATAAATTTGCATGCTAATCACTTAATGGCTTGTGATTCACTTTCGTTTTTGTAATTGAGTTTAGAAACGTATTTCATTTAATATATAGATGAATTTTCATGTTTCTTAAAATAACGAATGCTTTACTATTATACACCTCTACAATAAATGTAAAAAAAGATAAATTTGAAAAACAATTGCTTTCTATTTTTTATTTCTGTAAGATTTATGCAATTATAATGCCTGTTAGTTCGAGTCGAAAAGAAATTGGGATTTGCAGTGACATTTGTCGGTATTAATAAACTGAGAAGAATTCTCAGTTGAATTTGAGTAAGAAAGTCGAAAATTAAAAGTGTACTGATGATAATCTCCTAATACGATTTCAAATTAACGTATAAAGGATTCAGCATTGCTTTTAGAATTTAAAAAGCAATTATACAGAAAATAAAACGGTACTATCAGAATCCACATATTTCAAATTAATGCTTATTCTGTCATTCATTTCTATTTTGGATTTAGTACGGATGTTGTAGATTTTTTAATCTCACTACCACCTGACATATCGTATATACGTGCTGCATAATTAGCATGAGCAAGTTATGGGTATTTCAGTGATAGCTTTCAAAAACAACTGTCACTACTGTGGCAATTAGAATCTTTTCGGACGTCCTCTTTGTGATTTTCCCGTTTTTCTCCCATACGATATAGAAATATATACACTAATAACGTATATATTTCTATATCGTATAATCACTCTAGAACGCATTGTGCATCTTTCTATCTGGTGTCGTTCGTAATATACTACTTACTACTGTGCCCAAAAAGTAAGACCAATTTTTTTTTTCAAAAACTCTTTATTTATTCTTCCAAATTTATTTCATCGCCTTCAAAGTAATCTCCTCCGGACACGATGCACTTACGCCAACGTTTTTTCCAATTCTTAATGCATGCTGAAAAGTCATCGGCAGGGATGGCCCTCAAAGCGCGCGCCGATTCACGTTGAATCTCTTCAATCAACTCAAAACGGTGTTTCCTAAGTGGTCTTTGAGTTTAGCGAATAGCCAGAAGTAGCACGGTGTGGAATGAGATGAGTTTCATTTTTGGCGAAAAAGTCACGAAGAATCAATGCCGTGTGAGCTGGCACATTCAGTGTTTCGGTACCAATTGAGATTTGACGCGTTTGAGGCCCAAAATGGAATTGACCGATCCTTTTGAAATTCTAACATCGTCAGCAAGGTCTCTAATTGTAAATCGATGGTTTGCAAGCACCAAATATTCTAACGTTTCCGTAAACAAAATTTAATGGAAGTTCTTTGCTCAATTAATTCGGGCATTTCAAAAATTGCCGGAATCAGTTTTAGCGTCTCACAAAGTCAAGTGTAACTCAAACACTAATGAATATTTTGACGTCACGTTTCACATAGATGTCAAGGACAGTACCATCAACCTAAAAAAGAAAAAAAATTGAAATTTCATAAGACCCTGGAATTTTAAATTGAAAATTGATCTTACTTTTTGGACACAGTAGTATCCCTGATATGGGGAAAAATGCGCTGCTACTGCAGTTTAAATGTTAGATTAGAAGCTTAGAAGAATTTTCTAATCTTAAGCTGTCCAATCATCGTTTAATTTATTTCGGATAAACCCCAAAATGTATTAACCCAAATATATTCGTATCTCCTATACCATCTCTTGAGAAAATTAATTTTTAATATTTGGACTAAATCAAGTACTTTAAGAATAAATATTACGAGATATTGCAAAGCACGAACATGAATCTCAAAGTCCAGTCCAAGTATATAGTACGATACCCAAAACACTAGCGAAGAATTCCGTGTTATTTGTTGCTTACCACAGATTGCAACTACTTTGAGTTATTGGTTGTTTTTCGACGTGAGTTTCTTAAGAAATATCAACATCTATTCCTAGTATGACAATTTAGAAGAACCTGAAATTAGTGTTTAAAAAGATTCACGTTACGTAAGCATGAAAAGTAACATTGAATTTAAATCAAAAGCTGTTTAACCGGTTGTCATGTTTTTGTTTTTAAAGTCCATGTCGCGATAAAGTGGTCGATTTCCTTTGGAAGGAAATCTAAATTCATTTCCTACTTGGATTAAATATTGGTTGTTTTGCCTACTTTCGTTTCTATCATTGATTCCTGCTTGAATTGCTGGACGACGTTTACATGTAATACTTGAAATAAATGATATTTTCATCGTAGAAATTTTGTCAGATATATCATCTGCCTTTACTATTAACTTTTGATGATTTTAAAGTTGAGAACTGCTTTGATTTTATATAATCTGAAGTGCATCTAAAATTTCTGAAACTCATTTTATGTGAAGTTATGGAAATTGTTCGAGATTTAACTATGCTGAAAAAGGGTATGTAGCTTTGCTTATATCTGAATAACATTATTTCAAGCAAGAAATTAGTAAATATTTTTTATCTAATAAATTAAAAATTTTAAGGAATGTTTTTGCTTTTCAACACTTATGAAATTCAATTTTTGTAAATTTGAATAATTTTATTAATATTTTTTATTAATATAAAAGGAGGTTTATTTTCAATTATGTGTTGCCTTCCAGTTTACATAGTGTTTAAGTACATGTTATTTTTGTCGCTGTTATTGATTTTATTTTAGGCTTTGGAACATTTAGGCTTTGATATTGTTTATTTATTTTCGTGACATATACAAAAATCCACTTTTATAAGATTTTGAGATAAGTAAGTTTATTATATAAGTAATTTTTTGAGTAAGTAAGGTCTATGTGTATTGGGTTTATATACTTATATATTGTGTTTATGAGATGTATACTTATAAGTAAAATGTATTATGCATCTCTTGAACCCAAATTCTTTTCTAACCTAATGTTTTATTTGTGAAAAATATCTGAATTAAAACTAATCCACGTGAAATATTTAACCTTTTTATTTTGTATAATCATTTTAGTATAAAATAACTATGTATTATTGTTTAATATACCTCTGCATAAGTTATACAATGGTTTAATGGAATATTTTATAGTAAATTTAACAGTATCTATTCCGATGAAATCCTAAAGTATTAATACTAGATTTGAATATGATTTTTAGTTGTGTTTCTTCGAATACTATTCCATTTTTTTTATTAAAATTACTTTGATTTATATAAGCACATCTGGTTACTTTCATTTAATAGTATGCTTACTTAAATTTCTATTTTTTAAGATTTTCCATGAAACAATTAAAACAATCAAAAGGTCTCAATAATAGGCTTACAAACTTCTACGAGAAGTTAGAACACTAGACAGCAAGGAATAGAATAACATTATGTGATTAACTATGTTTTGCTGAAGCGATAATATGCAGAAAAATACTAGAAATAAAAGCGCCCCGTATAAGTAAGTTTGCTGTTTACTAATCAGTGCACATCAACATAAGTGACATGGCCAACAGCAACAAAGGTGAACCAAGGATGCATGTCATTTTACCGCAGAATCCTTCTACTGTGGAAACCCAGGTTGTAATCTGCATAATAATCTACATCTACTGTAGGATGCCTGATACGGAGGCACTATAGCACTCATAAGGGATACCATTTGACTATGGATACCATGATATACCCGATGGAAATACCATAGGATATCGTAATATGGGATATATTATAAGGAATACAGGGGATATATTATTGGGAATATTTTATAAGCAATACCATGAGATATCCTGCGAGCTATATCATGCATAATATAACTTGCATTGTCCTGTATCAGAAGTAGCACAATTTTTTCATGTTTGGAGTCCATTAGTTCTCAACTTATGACAGCATTTTTTTTTAAATAACTATTCCCAATAACTGGTGGTGCATGCGTCCAGAAAAGTAATGCTGACTGTCGATTTCATCTTAGTGCCTGTATTAATGCTCTATGGTGAATCGATTACACTGCTTCTAAACTACATGCATATCCACTAAAGGCGTGTTTCATGATTAGGCGCCCTACATCTACCACATAAGTATATGAAATTAAGAGTGTCTGCTAGAACGCTTGGATCTCCCGCGCTTTTGCAACGCCATCTACAGCTTCATGAAAGCACTTCGACTTAGCGTTGCTATGTGATTCCTTGTTATCAGCATACTTTAATACCTTACAAGTTTAATTCTGCCTCTGAGGCACCCTATATATTGTAACATAAATCTATCAGCTCAATCAAATTTATTTTCCTATTTCTTTAAATTGGATTATGTAATCATGAAGTTTTAAATCTATTATTAACGAGATGTGAGAAATTAATGAAATATCTAATATTTCTTGCACTTTAAATAATTATTTTTAAAAAATGAGCATTCATGATTAGTAATCTGTTTCTAAAAAAAAAAGGAATAAAAAATGAACAATTTTGAAATAAAGGATTATTTTAAAAACAAACTGATAGTTTTTTTTCTCTACAATTTGTCATAAAAATCTGCCTTTTATAAGTTACGACAGATGTAGAACACCTGTTTTTCATTCGATCCAGAAACACAAAATTGGATGAAGAAGCAAGTCGAATTTTGTAAAAATAGGTGATATTTACTTTTTTAGACTATAGTTATTTTGGTGTGTTTAAATATTTGAAATGTTTTCTGCTTACGAAAATAGGATTGTTAACCAATCATAGTATCTTGCATTTTTATATTGGTAAGAACTCATTTTATATAACTTTTTTTTCAAATTCTGAAATGTCTTATAAAATCAAAATGAATAAAAAAAATTTAATATTTAAAATTAATTTAATTAAAGTTTAAGTAATTTTTAATTTATTTTTTAGGATTTTTTATGTGCATAGAATCCGGATGAATAATAACAAATAAAATGACTAGTCCGAAGAAACCAACAAAAAAAACTTGTAAGTACTTTTAAAATTATATAGCTGTTTATTTTATTGTAAATTAATTAAACAATTTAAAGGAGTAAAATATGCAAAGATTAAATTTATAATAGTGTGTACAACGTTATAGAAACACATTACAAGCTTCAGAATATTTCAAACTCTAAATGGTATCGGAAGAAATGTATTGATTAATCTGAAATTTTGTACATTAGTTTATGAAACCATTTTATATTTTATCGCTACAGGAAAAGAATATCGAAAAAAAAAAGAATTTTACACACTATCCTAATATATACAGAGATATTATAATTAAAGTTCCACTTTCAAAATGCTGCAAAAAAAAAAAAAAAGAACCATTCGTCACAATGAGTTCAAATTTGAACTGAAGATACTTGAAGGGAGATATGGTACGGCATCAAAAAAAGTCCCAAAGTATATTAATAGATGGCGCTGTAAAAGGCATAAACAAAGTGATTTCAGCTGAAAGTGATATTTCCAATCGAAATTATAACGTATTTGGCATGAGTTGCACATTAAACCAACTGTAGTGTTCAATGTGCTAGATTGTTTCGATTTTTTGACGGAAAAGGACTTCCAAGTCATTCAACAATTGTGACACTGTTAGTGGAAATCCGCCACGGCAAGGTTATACCCAAATGGATGGGAAAAATCGGTAAAGCTTTTTTTTTTTTTTTGATGCCATACCGTTTCCCCCTTATTCAAATTTGAACTGCATTTTGAAAGTGGGACTTTAATTATATATATATGTGTATAGCGCCTGGTGGCCAAGTGTCTGGAGCTCGGTATCACAGATTTCGGATTCTAGTCCCGGTTGTATCACGGATGTTTGCATTTCGAAATCCACTTTAAACCGTAGGTCCCTGTCTAATATGACTGTAGAGCGTTGGGCGTAGGGATGAAAATCTTATCCAGTAAAGAGAAAACATCCCATGTCACTGAAAACATCTCAGTAGGCAGACGTCCATGGAGCTGTTGCGGCAATGAAGAAGATTTGTGTTTATATATAAAAACACAAATCCAAATGGTGAAAGAAAAAAAACACCATTGAGAGATAAAAAGAAAAGTGAAAAGTCGTCGCGTTTTCAATTCACTCTTTGTTATTCTTTGGTTCTTGTATTCCTTATATATATAATCACGTCATATCGATAGAACATCTTCTATATTTTCATATGAAAATAATTGTTGCAAAATTTCTTTTTTTTTTTTTTTACAGTAATCCCCGCCCGCTTTGTTTTCGTCCTTCTGGGATTCTTCGGCTTCTTCAATGTCTACGCTATGCGAGTGAATTTAAGTGTCGCCATCATCGCTATGGTAAAAGCAACGAATACCTCCAACACCACGGATTCAAATGCTGCTATAGCTTGTCCGGAACTTCTGGAAGATGAAAAATACGATGACATATCTTCAAAAAACATATCAAGACTGGTACGTGATACTATAATTTAATCTATTAGATTATAATTAAAGTCCCACTTTCAAAACGTTGTAAAAAAAACAACCACTCGTCACAATGGGTTCAAATTTGAACGGTTGTAAAAATAAATTAAATCAAAGATGTCAAGATTGCTATTCTTTTCGTTTCTAGCAATTTTTCTCAAATCTCGAATCGTCTCGAATGCTTTCACACGGGCTTATTTTGTTACTTTCAACATGAAATAAAACACCTTTTCCAACCCATGCAACAAATGTACGATGTGCAAAGCACCTTTTCCCATTCATACAACAAGTTTCCGATGTGCACGACCTTCCGTAAACTTGTTTGTGTGTGAGAAAAATCATACCATAAACTGCCATGTCTTAGTTAGTTTTCCACCAAATGATAGATAGAATTCTTCATACAATTAAGCTATGGAGTATAAGTGTTGGAAGTGCGCTAAGTTATTAACATTATTTGTGTGGCAAATAATAATTTGCTTCAAGTTAAAGATAACGAGATAAGGCCTTCAGAATTTTCGACATCGGCATTTATATTCAGAACCGGATACCCATTTAATATTGGATTGGGTGTCGACTTAGAAATGCAAATTAGTAAGCCTAGCTGTGATAAGCACCAGTTGTGTGTGTAAGCACCAGTTTTCAACCACACAACTACAATTTACAACACAACTCCAACAATAACTACAAGTGGCAGTAAAATACAACCCGTTGAATCTTAAACTGCAAGTTCTAAGCAATCTCGTGATTTACAAGCGCAAGGGAACCACATCAAAAGAGCTCTTGGGAAAAAAATATTGTGATGAATACTTGTTACTTATTGACTATCCATATGATAATGAAAATTGTCACAATACATTGTGCTTTGTTGATGAAGGGATTTTGTTAAACGTTTGGTATCAACAAGATAAAAGACTGCTGTAACTGCTTAAAGACTGCTTGAAATTATCCAATTATGCACAGAAAATTAAAGCAAAGGATAAAATCAAAGTTATGAATAATTAAAAATTATTCTTATGATAATCAAGAAACAACGTTAGAAAATTGGCCAAATTCCTTATGAAATATTCAAATTAAATCATTGAATATTCATATAATAAAGAACTTGGTGCGCACCTAACTGCTTTTTTTAATGAACACGGTACGCTTTTAAATTGCCACAATTAGTTATTTGCAGTTTTTTTTTTACCAAATTTGTGACTGGACTAAAATTACGTTTAACTAAATATGAAAAAGGAAATGCAATTAAAATCTTTTGCGTTACAGCCCGTAATTCAGAATTATCTGCATTGGCAGCCAAAATGGTTGATATGTATCTTTAAATCATCAACAATTTATTTTTTTGTCATTCTTTATGCTTTCGTCGCATCCTCATTTTTATTAATGCCTAATGTACTCGAGGCTACTATCATCCCCTTTTATTAAAAGTATTGGGTATTGATCACTAGGGCAGGGTCTATCAATTTGAGAACAGTATAATAAAAAAACAAATAATATAAAAATAATATTAAGTCAATTCCTACTTTTGTTTTTGCTATATTGTAGAAAGTCCTTTATAAATAAAGTTGAAATTTTCCTCTTACAACTGGCGCCATCTATTGCTAGATACATGCAACTTAAATCTAAAAAAAGCTAAAATTAATTAATTAAATTTAATTACTGAATTAATATTTGAAAAAACTGCATTAACATCAAGTGCGATCCACTACAAGTTGAAAAAAATGTATTTGAACTTGAGTGGATGAATAAAAAGTATTTTATGAACGATTGAAAACTTGAACAAGATATATATAAGGAGAGTGTGAACTAATAATAGAAATTGAATAATTTGTGGTTTCTTATCTCCCTTGGACAGCAGTAACATCCAGACTAAGTCCATGAAACCATGTGTGTTAAACCAATGAATCATAATAACGTTTAAAAAATTTCAGCTTTTTTTTGTCCTTGACCTAGCGGCAACAAAGCCATGGGACACCCAAAGGGAGAAGACTGACTTTACCCCACCCGGTTAAACGCCGAGTACTGGGTACCCATTTTAGTCGCTTTTACGACATGCATGGTCTAATCCAGACCCACATGGTGAGGAAATAATTTAAAAGATTAAATACATTGTTAAAACAGCAATTGTGTTGGGGCATTTTATAAAAGCAATGAATGCGGGAAAATGAAAGATGTGATAATGGTAGATCGAGTTTCTACTGTACATTGAAAATATTTAACTCTTTAAAATACTTTTTTTTATTGTATGTAACATATTGTTTTTATTTTGTTTCTTAAAGACTGGCGAATTCGAATGGGATTCCAAAGTGCAAGGGGTAGTCCTAGGGGCTTTCTTTTATGGCTACGTCATCACTCAAGTCCCCGGAGGACTCATCGCTGAGAAGTATGGTGCAAAATGGTTGTTCGGAATAGGCATGCTGTTGACGTCCCTCGTCACGCTGTTGACGCCACTTGCCGCCAGGTGGAGCGTCTGGGCTTTGGTTGTCGTAAGAGTGATAGAAGGTTTAGGTGAGGTAAGTATCTTATGAATATACCGCCTTATTGTTAATACTATGGAGCACATATATAATGGAGCTACTTGAATGAAGTACATCACTGAACCCATTTCATTGTTTTGGGACAATACTTTTAATATTTAATTCCTTAAAATACACCCATATGTCTTTTAGTAGAAGATTATAGTTTTTTTAGTTGTGTTGTTGTCACACTCCTGAATAATACCAGAAAATCAAATATCGTGGTGCTCCCGAATAATATTAGTTATGTTGATTACCCCAGCTCGGAATATAAATCCATTTCCGAGAGATGGTCCAGACAATGCATGGCGGCTGCAACAGCTGGGAAATCAAAAATATAAAAAGTATTAAGATAGTTGTCACATTTTTTTGTTATATTTTAAGGCCATCAGCAGAAGTTTTCATATTTTTGTAGTGATTCATCCTTAATCTTGTAAGAGTAGTGACTTTTTTTCTGTTGGCATTTACTTATGTAATTTGGTATCTAGTTTTAATTTCAGAAGAAATTATAAGTTTAGATTTTGCCAAGGATATTTGCATCTGCAAGGGAAGTAGGAATGACAGTCTGATACTGATTTGCGACATTCTTCGCCAAAGAATTTGCAATTTCATTAAATTCCAAATCCGATTTTTCTTTTTTATGAAGATTTTATTTAAACGAGTGATTTCTATTCTTGCCATGTCACTTATTATGTCTCTCATTACATTACAATTAAGCTACTTTCTGGCATTTAACAAAACCATCTAATAAAAAGTTCAGCAAATGGTATCGAAATATTTTCATTGTCATTAATTCCATAATCGGTATTAGAAGTTTAACATATTTAAGTATGAAAGACCAAAATTGAATCATTGATTATTCATATAATAAACATCAAACCTTTTTGCAAAATTCTGTTTGTGTACAACAAAATTATATTTGTGTTTGTAATAATAAAGAAAGAAAAGAGAAAAATATTAACTATGTTTATTCAATAATATTTTTTTGTATTAAGGTTGTATTCACATTGTTAACCATAGAATTTCTAATCACAACAAAACCTTCATTAACCCAAACCGGAAAAGTGTCGATAAGGTTTCAGAAATAGGGTTGTAGTGGGAAGCTGAAAATCTTTTACAGTGGCATTTTCTTTTCTAAGGGAGTGGCATTTCCAGCCATGAATACACTCATTGGACAATGGGCACCCAGACTGGAAAGAAGTCGAATCGCCTCTTTCATTTACACTGGAAGCAATCTTGGAACAGTTGGCACACTTGCTGCTTCTGGAGCTCTCAGCAACTCGACCTTCCTCGGTGGTTGGCCTTCGGTCTTCTACATTTGTGGTAAATACGAACAGTTTAAGTTTTACTGTTTTTTTTTTCTAAAATTTTATATTTAACATCTTCAAAGTTATTAGTAATACATAATTCTTCCAATTTAAGGTGAATGTCCATCTTATATTAAGATTTCGCATCTTTGAAAGCACAACAATCAGAAGTCTGAATGGCTTCCGATTTATTGTTATTATCCGTAAAAACTCATCTTTACACAAAAAAAGCCGCCAATTTTTTGTCTTAAATTTGCTCGTTTCCATATAGGAAGATAAATAGTTTCAATTTAAAAAAAATAAAGAAAAAACTGAAGTATTCTTAATTTAAAATTACTACACTTTTTAAAAAAAGCAAGCACCAATGTATATTTGTGTATTTTGGTAAATTAAAATCTGTGAAAAATTTAAGATAGCATTAATATTTCAGTGTGCACAATTACTTTTTAAATATTATAAGGCTGTCTTCATCTCTAAACTATAGTTCAAAAATCGTGACCAAATAAAAAAAAAACATAATCAGTTCAGTTGTTTAATCAATATCTTTCTAAGTTTATATTTAATTAAATTTAAAGAATTTTTTATATCCCTTATGTGGTAATTTCATTTTGATTAAAAGTTTAAGGGTCTTGTACCTTCGTCATGTAGGTTCTTTCATAAAAAAAAATGTAGGCTTTAAATTTTTTAATTTAATTTAATTATAATTAATTTAATATTAAATTCATATTAATGTAAATTTTTGCAGCACCATTTATTTACAATATATATGGACAAACACATACTATCCTAGTTTTGTTATCCAAGGACCAAAGAACCTTCGCTGTTCTTGTTCTTGCCAAAGTTCATGTTGTTCTACTGTCAAAGTTTTTTCATCACATCCCCCCTTGGCCTATGTGGCAATCTATGACAAACCTCCGCCCACAGTATATACGGTTGATGCTGTCTTGAGAAAATTCTCTCTTTATGATATATCATGTCTTTGCAAAAGGACGTTGAATCTTTCCACAAGACCGTTTGAATACGGGTAGCTAGAAGTACACAGCATTGTTGATTCGATAGCTCTTCGGTCAATGCCATGAAATTGATTCCTTGTTCTGATGCAATACTCTGGGAAAGTGCGTGTAAAATTCTGCAACAATGCAACTCGTGTTGATTTCGAACTAACATTTTGCAATGGAATTGTTTCTGATCAATTGGTACACTGATCAATAGTATATATTTGTAACCTCTGCAATTGGCTCGACAGGTCTGATTACCTGGAAAGGTTCATCAGGACGTGTAAGTAACTGGCATCATAGGAATTTCATCAAAAAGACCTTTTTCTAGTTTGAAGTTGGCAGGAAATACAAGTATTGCAACATTCAGTCGCATCTTTCTTGAATCCAGGCCAATAGAAGGAACATCTCAATGGTTCAGCAGTCTTGTTAATTTGTAGGTTTTTCCCCATAAGCTAGAATGGACTAATTCCAAACGATTTCTTCTTTGAGAACAACTAACGTAAACATTTGTCCTAAAACCTTATCCTAATAATACAGAACTTTAACAATATCCAAGAAATTATTTTTATTCTTAGCCTATTATCCTTATTTTTATTACAAGCATACTTGCAAAGATAGATCGTTTATTTGTTGATCTTGAAACATTTCTGAATCTGAAACAGGGTCATTTTGTCTGGCACTATCTCTGGAATCATCCCAACCTGTCTTTTTCAGATAATGGTGCACAGCATTCTATTGTTTTGTTATCAATTTCCTTCCATTTTTCATTAGCAATGTTTTCCCTATAACGACAAAACAGCTCATCAGAATCTTCAATTTCAGAAAAATGGCATTTTAGCAAACTTATCAACAGTTAAAAAGCAAAAACGTATCTTCGTTTACTTTTATCATTAAGTGCTCTCAATCACTGCATATTTTATCAATTATTGCATATGTTATCAGAAGAGGTGCGTAATATTACCTTTTTCAGAATTCTTCTAATAGAGACAAATTAATGAGAGGAGTTTTTAAAGTTTGTCCTAATGTCGATGTGAGAATAAAGCTTCCATGGGGATAACGATATTTTTCAGATACAACACTAGTTTTTAAAACGGTTAGTTGGGTGCCTGTATCTGATACTGCATTAATTAAATTTGCTTCACAATTTAGTTTAATCATCGATTATTTTACTTGGTTTTTCCATCAGGAAAACACCTGACAGAAGTTTTTTGAAGTTGTGACATTATCATTCTTCTTTGTTGGTGCAACAACTCCTTATTGGGCCAAGACATTCTGCCTACTGCCAGATTTTCCAATGACATGAGTTCCGAAACATGAGATGTTTTCTTTTTGTGGGATAAGGTTGTCAGCCCTAAGCCCAACTCTCTAGTCATATTAGACCGGGATTTACGATTACGAACCACTACAAACATCCATGATAGCGCAGGGATTCGAATCCGAAACATGTGGCACCGAGTGTCACTCGGCTATCAAGCCCTATTTTTGTTATTATTAGAATCATTTTTAATTTCTTCTATGTTAAATTTTCTCTAATTATCAATTAATAATGTATTATGATGTTTAGGATTGCACTTTGCGCATTTCAGTTTAGAACGGTGGTTCTCAAAGGGTGCACTAGGGGTCACTGGTGCACCTGAAGAGTAATAAGTGTCCAGATATAAAAATATAGTTATTCTTCATCTTGTAAGTTTTTCCGTTCAAAGACAAGTTTCATCATAAACAACTAACCTTTTTCTGAATCTTTTTTCGTCTTTTATTCACGCAAGAAGTGCCTAGGTAAAACTAGTAAATTAGTAACAACTAGGAGCGGTAACTTCCATGATTGACTACTAGAAGCATTAACGTGTATGGGATTTTCATTATTAAAAAAATTTTCCTTGAAGTCTTATGAGACTTTGCCGTCTGTAAGTTGGGGAGTTTATCATTAACATCAATTGAAGAACTAATAGTTAAATCGACTTATCATGGATTGAGGGTTAAACACAGCAAATTGCCTCTTGGAACCTGTTCGATAGCTCACACATAAAATAAACTCCAATAATTACTCGACACAGTGGATAATAATAATAATGGACTGTAAATAATTAATCTCCTTTATTTAGGCAGTCATCAAACTCGAAGAGGAACTGACCACACAACCTCTCTCTGGGGTTACACTTATTGAACTCATTTATTTATGCAGCCATCGCACTCATGGATGGACTGCCACACGCAACCTTTCTCTCTGATTACAGAAGTTCAACTCTTTGAATTATGCAGCCATCATGCTCGGAGATGCACTGCTACACGACCTCTCTTTGGTCTCGGTTGCGGAACACCCCTTACTTTCATTCTTTTTCGCTCTGCCTGGCCCTCACCCCCTTCCAGACACCCCCACAAACAGGATGTTTTTCTGGACATAGGGCGTTGACCTCCCCTAAGCAGGGGAACCTGGGTTTCGACGTAACAGAACCTTCTTAAAAAGAAGAATGCGTGTTCAATATCTAACAAAGCTTTGAAAATTTTACTAAAATTTTCATCGTCATATTTATGTGAATTACGATTTTTTACCCTCACTACGATGAAGTGTGTAAAAAAAAAAAAAAAAGGAAATCTTCAATGTATTGACGAGAAAATGAGAGTTTGCCTTTTAAATATATGGCTAAACAATGAAGAAATCGCTAGGACGCTTCAGGCTCGTATTTCTCATAAGCATAAGAATAAATAAACTGCGTTAATTTATGCGTTTATTTTATTTTTTCTTTAATATTTGATTTAAAATATTTCTTAATAATTTCTATATAGTGCGCCTATAATTATTTGTATGGTTTAACATCCGCCCGACTTCATAAAGTTTGATTACAACTGATTCAGAAGGTTAATTCGACAGTTCTTTTCGAAACAAATAAAAAAAGCAAAGACTGCAATCTTTTAATTTCTTTTTACTTTCTTCAGGACACATAAAACAGCAAATAGATATCGCTACTTCGCATAATAACCAAAAAGAATTTGAACGTCTGCGATTTTATTTTTACCATGCCTAACTTCAAGCGTTGGATTGGGGATGACTTTGAACGAATTACGCGAGTGGAAATATTTTTTTTTCCACTTGGAGACATAGAATGCATTACAGGCAAATGCGCGTAATTCTTACAATAAGATGCATCTAATGATATTCTTTCAACACTTTCCACCTCTACTTTTAAAACAATTATGAGTTCATCTTTTACTTTTCCCATTAATTTCACAAAATTCATTGCTATTCGCTTTTTGAATAGCGAAGTCAAGGTCATTCCTCAGTAAAGGATATAAAGTAAACTTTCGTACGATTCAATTTCGATTCCTAAATAAATTTAGCTGCTTTTTTTATACATTATTTATATTATATAATTTTCGTAAAGAATAAATATCATTCCGACCTTCGGATAGACTGTAAATTTAACATTTATGAATCAATCAGAAGTTTTTTTCCGACAAAAACTTTCCTTAAGAGTGCCTCATTACAATTCTTGGGAGCTAATGAAAATCCAACATTTATAAACCTGCGCCACAATAAATTAAGTAATTAATTAAACTTATCAACTTTAGTTAATTAATCATTTTGATTTATTGCAGTATAGAAAGAGCAATGGAATTTTATCTTATTATCTCTAATGTTACTATGAATATCATTTAAATCCATTTTGCTGTAAATAACAGTTATTATTTGAGGTGTTCATGCATAATTTCGTTTCTAAAATTTTTTGCTTTAAAGTGGCATCCAATGACTCGTACCTTCATAATCTAAAATTGTTTCGATTTCACCTTCACTTTCTTTTTCCATCTATTAAATTTCTTATTCTGTTAAATAGTATTTTAAAATTCAAAGATTCATCTCCCTCTCAAAAAGTACTGGAAAAGACTTTCAGAAATATTCGTCAATAATATCGACAACCACCATCTGGCCATTTAAGAGATTTAAAATTAGAGTGCAGTTCATATTGTTCAAAGGCCTAGGAATATTCTGCTCTAATTTCCTACCTAAATTCAATTTTTATATTTTTAATACGCTTTTATTAGTTTCACCTGTATGTTTGTTTGTAACTGACTCTTTGGGCTCGATTTTGCCCTACTTTAAGTGATCAGATTTAATTTAAACGTTGTAGACTTATCAAGGACCGACGGCAATAAAATATTTTGATAAGTTTATTATCTCATCATGATTAGGATAGCCAGGATTAGTGATTTTATTTTAACTAATGAAGAGCAATTTAACCCATGTAGAATGAAAGTACCCAAGACATTCAAACCTACGTGGGATAGTGGCACAACGGATAACGCGCCTGACTACGGATAAGGAGATTCTCTGTTCGAATCCTGGCTGGCTCGATATATTCGCATTTAGCCTTTGTTTTACTCACAATTAAATTATTGTACGAACTATAGTTCCAGTCCTCCGTACCGGGACCTCATTTAAATATTATAGTTTAAAAACACTAAAAAACACGCTTTTAGAGTTAATCAAACTAAAAAGTAAAAAATAATTGTCAACATAAGAATAAAATGACTGACGAGAAAATGAATGTCACTGTTTTAAAAGCGTGGGGTAATCGATATCAATGGTTATAATTTTTCACTAGTTTCATTCCGAAATGCAGAGTTGGTTTAAAAATGTCATACAAAGCACCCCACGCTTTTAGAACAGTGACATTCATTTTCTCGTCGGTCATTTTATTCTTATGTTAACAGTAATTTTTTACTTTTTAGTTTGATTAACTCTAAAAGCGTGTTTTTTAGTTTTTGTAAACTATAATTTATTTTATTTCTCACCTACTCCCTTTAACTTCTGAGCTTTGCCAATGCTTTCACTTTTTTTTTTTTTTTTTGTAATGTTTGACTTCACCGGAGATGAGGCAGTAAGCTCCAATAATTTTCAATATCTGTCATTTCTAAATTATCAAACTTTACTTTAAACAAGTCGCACTATTTTTCTACTACAGTCAGTTTCATGAGTTCTGGTCTTAGGTACCACAGGCTTCAGGTTCGAATCCTGCTGGTGGCATAGATGTTTGTGAGTGGTTCGGAATCCACGTAAAACTGTAGTTCCCGGTCTAATTAGCCCAAAGTGTGCACAAAATGACCGTAGAGAGACAAACCAAACCAATCTAAATCAGAACTATCCTTAGCTAGAATGCATGTAGCAATAACAGTTATTTTAGTAGTTGCTGATCTCACTACTAGTTCAAAAAAGAAAATAGAATTTTTATTAATTTTCACAAACACATTACATAAAAAAATTTAATTAAAAAATTTGTAAATGCTATAGTTCTCTGCTTTTTAAAGTAAAGGAAAAAAATCTCTTCCAAAATACCAAATTGAAAATTAAAGTTAAGAAGATTCAGAAAGTGTGGCACAGAAGGACTGTATATTGAAGGCTAAAAATTAGTGTTTTTCTTTCCTTCAATTTTTTTTTTTTTTTACTTATGTAGCGTTGATTCAATATGTATATGTCGTGAAAAAAAAAAAATTCTGTCACCATTCAAATGGCACACTTTGCTAACAAGCATTGTCTTGTGGTGAACATCCTATACTCGCGACTTTGCACGAATTTGAATAATACATATTTGTTGCTATAGAAATATTACCAATGACATGTGTAAAGATACTTTTCGGATAACCAGTACAGTACCAATCCTTTTCATGGCTAAAGCACACTTAAAAAACGAATCAGACTTGAAAATTAATGAGAAGGAATGTTGTCAAATTCTTGAAGAGTCCAGAAAGCCTTAAAAGAAAATGAAAAATTGTTTTAGTTATTTACGTTATGAATCATCAGAAAATAATATTACATTTAATAGTTTAATAGATAAAACTGTGTTTGAATAACTTAAAAAAAATAACATATTTAATTTGAGGTGCACTTGGCTGTGTGTGGTTCGTTCTGTGGGCCTTGTTGATTTTTGAAACTCCGGAGTCCCATCCGCGGATTTCCAGTGAAGAATTAGCATACATACGTGAAGGCAGAGAAAATAAAGCACGAGTAAGTATTAGCTTAATAATCTTAAGAAAATTTTAAAAAAACTTTATTACTACAATTTTTACTTATTTAAGAAATTTTTTTCTATCGTAGTAAATAGTTTTGAAATTAAAATAAGTAAATCTTATTAAGTATTTTTTTTTTTTTAATTTTTAAGTTATTTTTCTTTTGTTTGGTAGTTTAATTTGTAAATATTTTATCTAAAATAAATATGCATGTCATTAAAGTAATAATACCTCATTTAATTATTGTCGTATTTTCTTGTCTCTGTTAGTTATGATTTTAATAGAGTATTTCTTCAGGAGGATTGGAAACTTTATGTGTAATAAATATTAGCATAGAATACGAAAAAATTAAAATGTATTATAAGGTAAGTAACTTTTGATCCAAACATGTACAGCCTCATACACTACAATTACAGTATAGACTACATTCGCAGTACTTGTCCAGTACGAACTACATTCATGGTCTTTCTTTCTAATGCATGTACTATACACCTCTAGCCAACGGCCGTACCATGCTGAATATACCGGTTCTCGTTAGATCACCGAAGTTAAGCATCATTGGGCGCGGTCAGTACTTGGGTGGGTGACCACCTGGGAACACTGCGTGCCGTTGGCAAATTTGGGACCTGAATGGCCGAGTGTCTAGCGCTCTGGCGCTCGGTGCCACAGGTTTCGGGTTCGAATCCCGGCGGTGCCATGGATGTTTGTAGTGGTTCGGAATCCACTTTAAGCCGTAGGTCCCGGTCTTCTATGACTGCAAGAGCGTCACGGAGCCAAAGTCAGGCTTCTACCTACGGGTGCTCCATCACAACAGAAGCTGCTTCCTTCCCCTTCAATCATGAGTCCATATGGGCTTGTGGGCTTGGCCAGCCAAGTGGGATAAGAAACAACAACAACAACAACACCTCTTTGAACAAGACAGTATTTTTTTCACATTTGTCTTATTTTTAAAATTCTTTTGATGTGTTATTATCTAGATAGATGATGTGTTATTACTATATAAACAATTTATTTTTCATGCAATAGATTGCTTGTAACGACATGAAGTTCAATTAAAATATTAATTGATTTTAACTTATTTGAATGTAATATTTATTTTTTACATATTTATGTTCAATTATAAATCTAAACTTCTTTTTTTCTTGCCAGCCACCAACGCCATGGAAATTAATATTAACTTCCATACCACTGTGGGCGTTGGTCATTGCTCATACAGGACAATCTTGGGGGTTCTATACATTTTTCATCCAAATGCCAATGTACCTGTCCAATATACTTCACTTTGATCTTAATAAGGTAAGATATATTGTGAAAAAC
>BPLQ01012328.1:54698-70975 GCA_021605075.1 Caerostris darwini
TTGTGATTGGATAGAGGTAATCACATCCTTCCGGTAACGGCGGGCCAGCATCGTGTACCTGAAGCAATGACGAAAAATAAAAAAGTAATAGGTGTAAAATAGTAATTAATTGATAATTGGTTGTCATTAGCCTCGCAGACCACCAATCACATTCTACGAATACGCAATTGTTCTTCCCTGTTTTTATTGTTCTTTTTGTTTACAACAATTCTCATAGAAATTTCTCGGATCGCCTCAAAGCTTCTGCCATTGAGATTTTTTATTTAAGACACTATTAAAAACAGGCCGTTTTAATATTCTATTAGGGCCTTTTGAATACTAAAACGACGTATGTATATATGGTATTATACTGTGTTATAATGGTATGTAATATATGGTATTATACTATGTAGATATGTATACCAACTATATGTAGAGTTGGGCGTTTGTGAAAGACGCATCCCAGCCGAAACCCCAATTTATGTAGATTTACCCCGGTTTCAATTGATGCATCCCAGCCGAACCTACAGTTTTGTTAAACTTCTCTACCAGTCTAACAGTGGCTGTACTTTTGCAGTGGGTGTCTAGGGGTGTATTTCCAAACACATCAACGAGACGTTGGTTTTCTCTCAACAACACATATTTAATGAATATATTTACATCAATATTTACATTAACAATTAATCATTCACAACCATTTTCTACCGCTGCTTGACGCAGCGCGTTGCATTTTCGCCATCTCCCCGCGTTCCTCTCTCGCGCCCAACTACGGGGTTTTTTCCCTTCTTCCAGGGCCAGAGTTCAAGATCCAATACTGCCACTACATGGCAAAAGGTTGGTGTGAAAAGCACATAGTCCGTGATGTGTTTCCATCTGGTGCTTAGCAGGCAAACAAATCCTACATATATATATATAGCTAGTTTCGTTTTTTTTTTTTTAGTGTTGTTAAATTAGAATTATTGTGTGAATTAAAAAAATTGGAATAAAATGTAAAAACAAAGCCTGTATGTGCCATCAATTTGAGTCGTTTGATCAATGACTTTATTAGCCTAACAACTAATTAAGTTAATTTAACCAAATTGAGATTGTTTAGAGGAATATTTCTTTTTAACAAAAGCATTTCTTTCCAACGAAACCTTTTTTGCAAAGATGGAAGGGGAAATGAGAAAGGTAGTTATGAAAGAAGGTTGTATTGATAAATAAAAAGTTCTATCAAAAGAGTATGGAAGAGAAAAAAAATTGGAATATGCTGCCCAGACATTTAAAAACTTTATTACAGAAAAAGTACCTGTAAAATGCTCGATTGTATTTAAATAATTGTAACAAAAATAATTTTATCAAATTAGTATACATATCCTGGGGAAATTCGGGCGGCATTAGCTGAACTACCTGATAAATGTAAGACAAAGAAAATAAAGTTAATAGTATTAAATACATAGGATTGTAAAAGGTGCAGGCGTATGAGAGAGGAAAGATAGTTAAATGGATTTTTTTTTTTTTTTCAATTTTAGAATGGTGTTTTATCCGCTTTACCAAACCTGATGCTATCTATAGTATCTATTATTGCTGGTATTTTTGCCGATATGATCAGATCAAGCGGAAAATTGGGAATAACGAATATTCGAAAAGTCTTTAATACAATAGGTAAGTATTTAAATAAATATTCTGGAAATATACATTGTTAAAGTTAAGTGTTATTGATAAATTTAGTTAAAATTCTGTTTGATAGAAAGATTAAGATTTTTAAGGAAAAGTTTTGAAAAAAGAAATGAAATATAACACAAATCCAATAAAAGGAAACATAGAAGTATAAAATTACATGCGTGATATTTAAATAAGAAAAATCTAAAACAATTCACACTTACAGCTTAAACAAAAATTTAAAATAAAACTAACGGCTTTTGTTGCTAAGCGCTTAGCTCAGTAAAGAACAAGTTTCGATTTTTATCCCTTTTAATTTATTCTCTTGTACAATAAGTCTAATTTCCGAATGTTTTTAGAAGAAAATTTATTTTGCTTCAACAAATTCCATTTATAATAATTTAATACCAAATATAAATAATAAAATTAATTAATTTAATAACAAATATAATAAAATTAATACCTCTCTTACAGATATATAGTTATTACACCGTAATTTCATACGAAAAATAAGTTTGAGTTCCTGTTACAATTGGTCCCACTCGTTCAACAATGCTATTTTCGGACCCTAGATGTTTCTCGGAGGGGAGTTTCCAGTTATAATTGCCCTCCCCGGAGCATCCCAAGCATGCTCTTTAGGTTTGAGGTATGGAGATTTGGCTGGCCAATGCATCTGGCAAATATCTTCACTTACCTGAATATCATCGACCAGATTGTGGACGCGCGTTGTCATCCATTAAAATGAAATCAGGGCCAACTGCCCCCATCAGAACGCGAACGTAGAGTTCCAATACCGCAACTCTATTTCTCCCACCAATAAAAATGCCTCAAAGACATTAAGGGTCAAGCAACATGATTGCCCTATCAAACCTCCTCTGACGTAATGATCGATTTTTGGGGCATTGTAGTGCAGTTAGCGAGTCTAGGTTTCTCTCCATATGAAAGTACGTCGAGGATCGGTGGTTAGGCTGAACCGAGACTCATAATTGAAGAGAAGGGTTGGCCATTTACTCATTCGGCAATCTTTATGAAAACTGCTCCATGCTAAATGGACTCTGTTATTCGCAGAAGTGAGCGGAACGCAATCAAAACATCTTCTTGCAAACAGCCCTCTCTTATAAAGCCTTTTGGAAACAATCCTTGAAACTCACTTTTCTGTGGCCGTTTGGAAATCAAGACACAGTTGAGAAACTGTAGCATCCTTGTCCATTATGCCTCTCTGTAATGGACAAGCAGCGATCATCTTTAAGTATCGTTACTGTTGGACACAACGTTGGTCATTGTATTGAAATCTCTACGGATTTTATTAGAGCCTCCTCTAACCTCCTCACGATTCGCCATTTCATTCCGTTACATACACGATGGTAGTGGTTCATCTTTCCTGTTTGAATTTGACAGATTTCTGACAAAAAAAAAACCAAAGTCGGCAAAGTGTGCGAGCGAACGAAATGCCGATTTTACCACACATTTTTATAAATCTGTTCCATGAGTAGCTCTGCCCATACACTACGCCCATATCATAAATTACGCAAAGATTTGCATGAAATTCGACAAAATATGCAAATTATCGTAATTTTGAACACAGGATATTTAGTCAAAAATCATAGTATGTTCAACAAAATTCATTTTGAATTTTAAATCTTTCATAAAAAAAAAAACATTCAATTTTAAGAGCCGTAAAAAAAAGTTATTTCCTTATATACATAAATTTTTTTTCTGAAATGGTTATTGCAGCTATTTAAAAATTCTGTAGCCATTACATTCCTTACTACTTTCAGTTAAGGCTTGCTTAATTTTTTTGGCATTTTCAATTTATCTATTCAAATTATTATGACAATGGTACCAATATAACCATTTGTGATGATGTTTATAACTTACTTAATTCAATTTGGACATACTTTCAATAGGATTCTTTGGACCAGCACTATGTTTAATTGCAGTATCTTTATCTGGATGTCAACCTATGCTAATAGTCATATTGCTTTCCCTCGCTATGGGCCTAAATGGATTCGCCTATGCAGGTTTTATAGTCACTCATGTCGATATGAGTCCAGATTTTGCAGGTAAGCCTTTAATAACCCATGCTCATTCGACAACCTTTGAAAGAATATAAAATGTATTCGATTTTATTCAGGTGAATACATTTTTAAATTCTTGTGCCATTAAACCTTATGTCAT
Organism: Caerostris darwini; assembly: GCA_021605075.1. Taxonomy (NCBI): domain Eukaryota; kingdom Metazoa; phylum Arthropoda; class Arachnida; order Araneae; family Araneidae; genus Caerostris; species Caerostris darwini. The sequence continues at coordinate 58,497 of BPLQ01012328.1, forward strand.
TCACTAGCTTGTTAAAACCATGGACTACATATAGAAAGATCACTAAAAGGAAAAACATATCTAAATTTTCATGTAATAGTGACTTTTCGACGAATTGTTTGGATATTAATTTATTAATTTAAATTAACTTTTTACATTGCCACATATTTTTTTTATTTAGAATTTTATTAATTTGTAATGTGTTTTAATTTGTAATCTATTAAAATTTGTAAAAAGAAGAAAATCTATGGTGAAAGAAAGAGGTCTCTTTGTTAATTCCCAGAAAAGAACAGTACTGAGAGTTCTTTTCCGTGTTATATATTATTGTGTTTGTATTTAAAAAGAGAAATTTCCCAACTAAACCTTCCAAAGGCATACTAAATACGTAAGCATGTTTTGTTATTTTTTTGCAGGCACGCTATATGGAATCACGAATTTCTTTTCCAATTTCACTGGTTTTCTAGTCCCTGCTTATGTTGGATTTATCATGGAAGAAGGGGTAATATTTTCAATCTTATACAATTTAATTAAGGTTATTTAATTAAAATAGATTTTTTTACAGATTAGATTTTTTTTTATTTAATGATCAAGATTAAATTCCAGTTTCTCTTGTAATGAGTTGCACATTTTCTTGTTTTTCTTTCTTGGCACCTTAATAAAAAAGTGATTAATAGCTGATTGACTTTAAAGTATTTAAAAAATAAAACAGCTCCATATTTGATACACATACATAACATGATTAAAAAGTTTTAGTTTTATTCCGTATCATGTTCGCAAATTATCATTATGAAAAAATTATATTAAGATTAAAAACTAATTTGGAATACCAATAAAATATGGATATTTACAATAAAGTTTAATTATTCCAATAATATTTATTTTGAATCATATTCAACCACGCTAAAATTTGAACACTTAAATATTATTAATAGTTGACGAATGATTTACGTTCTATTCAATTACTTGATGTTTTATATTAAAATTAAAATACACTTTAAGAATCATTACTCCTGTACAACGTTTTTAAATTCAACGATAATTCATTTACCACTTCATTTGTTTTGTTATAAATTTAAATGTTCAGAGATAAATATATTTGGTTTTAAAATTTTATTGTTCAACTACGAACAAAATAACACAACCCAAACAATTGCATTTTGTTTCCTATAATGAAAACTTTTTTGTTTATGAACAGGAAAAATATTACAAAAGTAATTAATTAATGATCAAGTTGTGTTACTAATAAATTCCTTGTTTCTAATAAATTATTTGAAACTCTCTTATACATAAGATTAGACTTTACTTTTCTAAAAATGTGCTATACATAAAAAATGTACATCGTAAAACATTTTGTGAACCTCAGCATACTTTTTCAATTGAATTATGGTTATTACATCTATTTTATAACCATTATTTTTTTTCCTATTGTTGCTTCTTATCCCATTTAGTCAACAGCAACATCTAGACCAAGTCTATGAACTCAACAATGAACAATGTCTCAAACAATGAAGACCCTCTCCAGGACTTGAGCAAACTGGCTCTTCAAAGTTCTTAAACCGACAAGTCATGATAAAAGGCAAAAAAATTCAACTTTTTGTTCTTGACGTTGCTGTATAAAGACATGGGTCACCCAAAGGGAGAAGGGTACTTACGTATTAACGATACCTTGGCGACAGTTGCGCCAGTAAAAAGCACACGCGCCAACCGCAGCTACAGATTTGGCGCCAATCTACACTTAAAATTTCTGTTCCAAATAATAAAATATATATGAAACACTTCATTTAAAATCAAAACGCTTTCAAAATATTTTTATTCCAAATAATAAAGATTGGCGACACTTAAAAACCGCCAAGTCTGTCGCCAAGGTACCGTTAATACGTAAGTACCGGGAGAAGTCTAACTTTATCCCACCCGTTATATTCTCGGATACTGGGTACCCATTTTAGTCGTCTTTGACAATATGCATGAATCACAATGAGGCTATTCAAAACTGGGTCCACAAGGAAGTGGGTGCTAATGCGAATGCTAATTAAACAGTTTAAAGGTTAAATCCAATCGCCTTCCTTTTCTAAAATCATACCAAGAGAAACTTGTATAATGCATGCTTTAAAAATCATTTGGTTGTGGTCTTTATATAAACCATTTAAATTAGCACGAAATATACATGCATATTAATATTCTTTTAAGTTAGTGAATTGGTTGCTTAATAGTCGAAATTTTAAAACTGTGAGGCATTTCTACTTTACTGACGGTTAACATTTTTTTTAAAGAATTGTTTTTAATAACACTCTAATGTTGTCCATGCATAGAAATAATTTTTCATCTGATTCTTCAATATTTACAGTTCCTTATAATAATAACTTAGTCTTAGACAAAAAATAATATATTTAGAATATTTTCTTTTATTTCAGCAAACGGTGAAAAATTGGGGAACCGTATTCATAACTGCATCCGTAATCCTCATGGTCACAAGCATAGTCTATGATATCTTCTGTTCTGCTGAACCGCAACCATGGGGAAAAGATGATGAAAAGAAATCGATGAAGATGAAACCTGCTGTGATATATGATCCTGATATGTGTACGAAAATGTAGAAATTATTTATTGATTCGTCATTTAAATGATTATCTTAAAACATTCATCTGTGCCATAAAGAAAAGAAGTGTACTGTCGTATAAGAATTATGGAACTGAGTACTTTGGCACAATCTATGGTGAAGAATAATGATTTTAAACAAAGTGACTTCTCTGATTATCTAACGATCAGTTTGTAGAACTGGTATTGCTAATCAGTTTTGCAGACAGTCTTTGTAAAACTGATTGCTTCTCGACTTGAAGTATGGAGCTTATTGTCAACAACAAAAAAAAACTTATCATATTTCCAAACATAAAGATTTCATCTATAAAACTATAAAATATTTATACTGATTATAAAAACATTTGTGGATCACTAAAGTATCATTAAATCACATTTTATAACTTTTCTTTTTAAATAGAGTAATTGTATTTTCATTATTTATATGCTTAAAATTTGTATATGTTTCTTTTGTACATTCATCTTTGATATTTGCTATATAGTATTTTTCATTTTTTTTTTTTTTTTAATTTTTGCTTTGTTATGAAATTACTTTTTAAAATTTTCAAAATTTTAAATAAATAATAATAATTTATAATTTCAGTAATTTTTTTTCACTAATATTAAATTCACTTTTTTAAAATTTTAAATGGTATTATAAATAAATTATTGACATATATTTATTTTTTATTTTCTGTTTATGATTCTCCAATTTAATATTATTTGTAAGAAATTTTTTCTAGTTTCCAAAAAAAAAAAAAAAAATGATTTTCCTTTAGGTTTAAATCTGTAGTAAAGTTTAATGTTAATGAAATCAATTTGTAGGAAATGTATTAACTCTTTGTAAATCTTAACTAATGAAATTAAAAAAATATATTTCATTATATTTTATAGTAATGTAAACAGATGTAAAATTGTAAAAATTTTTGGTGCAGTGAATGTTATGTTTTTTAGTGTGAATGGATTTTTGCGGTATTTTAATTCATTCAATTTCCCTTCTACAAGCATTTATTGAATAAAATGTACTTAAATGTTTACTTTATTCGTTTTATTTTATGATCGATATCACAAAGAAATTTTATATGAAACAAAATTGCAGAAATTTTATGAAATGTAAACTCATTTTGTTTCAAAATAGGGGATGTTCGTTTTATTTTTAAATCTTGACGAGTTACGTCAATATCCACATGTTTTTTACTCAATGCATCGAAATTTAACTTACGCTTTTATAGCTTCATTTAGCGCGCTTTTCATTATAGCTTTTCATTAGCGTGTTTTTATAGCTTCATTTTAAGTGTATCACTTCCACTTGCAAAGAAGAATTTTAAGTACTAACTAGTCTTGCTGCAGGCATGACAAGTATATTTTTAAGCAATAAAAACCCGGTCAATAAATTATAATTTACCTGGACGATTACAAAAATAGCAGCCATGGAAGTAATCTTAAACAGGGTAATCATTATTAAATTTTGTCTACTGATTCCCGATGTCTCAAACCCCAGAATTCTATCTAGAGAAGAAATTATTTACAGTGATCATGATTCATTCCCAACATACTATTGTGTCCAAAAAGCAAGACCAATTTTTAATTTAAAATTCCCTGGGCTTATGGGATTTCATTTTTTTTTTTTAGGTTGCTGGCACTGTCCTTGATGTCTGTGTGAAATTTCACGTCAAAATATTCATTAGTACTTGAGTTACGCTTGGCTTTGTGAAACGCTAAAACTGATTCCCACGATTTTTGAAATGTCTGAATTAATTGAGAAAAGAACTTGGATTATATTTTGTTCGCGGAAACGTATAGAATGATGCAGAAGGCATTCGGTGAGCGTTCCTATATCGGAAAGAAATGTTTACAAGTGGAACAAACTGTTCAAAGAAGGCAGAGAACGCGTTGAAGACGAAGAACCCTCTGGTCGACCCTCAACCTCAACCGACGAAGCTCATGTCCAAAGAATGAAAGATTTGGTGCTTGCAAACCGTCGATTTACAATTAGAGACCTTGTTGATGATGTTGGAATTTCAAAATTTCATTAAAAATTTTTTTGGGGCCCCAAACGCGTCAAATCTTGATTGGTGCCGAAAACACTGAATGCGCCAGCTCACATTGCATTGATTCTTCACGACTTTTTCACTAAAAATGAAACCCATATCGTTCCACAACCACCGTATTCGCCTGAATTAGTACCGTGCGTCTTCAATATAATCGTTTTCAGTCGATTGAAGAGATTCAAGGTTAATCGGCGCGCTCTTTGAAGGCCATGCCGGCCAATGACCTTTTAGCATGCACTGAGTATTGGAAAAAACGTTGGCATAAGTGCATTGTGACCGGAGGGGATTACTTTGAAGGCGATGAAATAAATTTGGAAGAATAAAAGTTTTTGAAAAAAAAATAATTGGTCTTACTTTTTGGGCACAGTAGTACATCAAAAGATTCAACCTCTCAGAAGAGGATTTCTATTCGTGTGGAAACTACGCAGCTACTTGTCCTCTTACAGAATCATGGCATCTTAAAATCCCTTCTCAGCTTTTTTACATTCAATGGCACAAAAATAAAATTTACAACTTGTGGACCAATTGGAAAATATCAAATTAATGAGTTTCCTAGTAGAAAATGAACATTTAATCGTCCCAAAAAGTCATTACCTCTGAAATACAAATTAATTACCTGCATCCATTCTATCTCTCTCATCAAAACTACTTCATCTTTCAAATAATTAAAGCCAATATTTTGCATCTCATGTCATACTTTTTTTCACAGGTTTATTACCATTATTTATTCATTCTGCATTGTATACTTCTCGTTTCACTTATGCTTGTTTCACTGGCTATGCGATATGATGCTAACAGCATGTTGTGGTTCTAATGATATGACTGAACAGCGTATATAGTTTGGAAGGTGTTAACTTTATAGGAGCTTTCCTGTTATTAGATAAATGACTTGACTTTAATTGGGTTTTTTTATTATGCATTGCGTATATTTTCTCGTGTAATTATAGTTTTATTAATTGAGCTAACATTAATATGGATTTTAAATAGATATCGTTAATGATAATAAATAACTAATTCAGTTAATTGATAGTTGATTCCTACAAAACCTTAACTCTTTTTAAAGTTTATATGAAAACTTTCAAGCTGACAAAAAAAAATCAGGAAAAATTGTTATTGAACGAATAATGCAATGTACGCTTAGTCACAAAAGTAAGTATGCAACTCATAGCTTAAGTGAAAAAGCCCTAGTTCTCAAATAAATATAATTTCAGCTTTAAGTACATCAACAATTCACCAATGGCTCCACGTGGAAAAGAATTATCAAAAGATCTAAAGGATGTAATAAGCTCTATAAGGAAAGCAAATCCCAAAGACAAATCGCTAAAATCATAGGCAAAAGTCCTGCAACAGTGCAAAAAATCATAGAAAAGTTCCAGGCTGAGGGAAATACTCTAAACAAGCCAAGAACAGGACTACCACCCATTTTGACGGATCGAGAAAGACGAATTATTGTTGGAAATGTGAAAAAAATCCGATGATTAGCGCACCAAAATTGACAACTGATGTGAAAAACAATTTTGCGAAGTCATGCAATCCTGAAACATTTCGCCGTGTGTTACGGAAGGCAGGATACCATGGTCGAAATATGCGAAGAAAACCATTTGTTAGCAAAGTGAATCGCAAAAAGAGAATAGATTTTGCAAAAGAAAATGTAAAGCAGGACACAAATTTTTGGAATTCCGGGATTTTTTCGGATGAAAGTAAATTCAACATCCACGGGTCAGATGGACACCAAAAAGGTTTGGAGGAAAGCAAATGCAGCTCTAGAACCAAAGAACATGAGAGGAACTGTAAAACACGGTGGTGGTTCGATTATGGTTTGGGGTTGCATGGCAGCAACTGGAGTAGGAAATTTAGTTATAATCGACGGAATAAGGAATCAATATAGCTATTTGAATATTTTAAAGAATAATCTAAGCCAAAGTGCTTCTAAATTGGGACTCGATGGATCCTTCACTTTCCAACAAGATAATGATCCCAAACATACTGCTCGGATTGTTCGAGAATGGCTGCTATATCATGTGCGAAAACAGCTCCCTCCTCCCCCCAACAAGTGTTCAATGGGATTAAGATCAGGTGACTGAGGGGGCTCAGTCACCTGATCTTAATCCCATTGAAATATAATTTCGAAATCTATTTCGAAATAAATCGTTAATTTGAAAACTCTAATATTGTAGGTCTGTTTTTTTTTTCATAGGACATCATCACATACACTCTGCATACTTACTTTTGTGACTACAATTGCGAATACAATATACAATTTGCGTTCTTCCAAATAATATAACAATTGATATTTTCAAAGCATTAAAATTTAGTGAAACAAACTATCTATTGTTCTTCATTGGCGCATCAGCCTCATAGTGGGCCACGACCGTTTGCCTACTAGCAGATGTTTTCTTTTTACTGGTTAGGATTGTCAGCCCTAAGCCCAACAGTCATATTAGACAGAGAACTATGGTTTAAAGTGAATTTCGAACTACTACAGACATCCATGGTACCGACGGGACTCAAACCCCAACCTGTGGCACCGAGCTCCAGATCGCTAGTCATTCGGCTATGAGGCCCCAACAAATAAATCACAGAAGAAAATTTCCCATACTGGGAATCGAAGCCGGTCCGCCTGGGTGAAAGCCAGGAATCTTAACCACTAAACAACATGGAAGATAACACATCTACTGTTAATTCGTGTAAAAAAAATTTTGCATACCGTTACAGTGACACTAACTCCTCATGTTAAAATTAATACTTTTTCAATCTTAATTCAAAAACTTACGAACAATTAAAGATAAGATTTCAAATTTAGAGTTAACATCAGTGTAAAAAGAGGAAAAATCTCTTGAAGTTGACTGTTTTTAAAATGTTGAAGATACACAATAAATCATATTTGTTTAACTTCGATGAAAACAATGGGCATTTTCAGGTTAAAACTTGCATTACAAAAATCAGTTCCATTTGACGGAAAGAGGAATTAACTCAACTGCTACTATTTTATTAATCTCGCAAAATCAACGTCTTTCAAAATGGATAGTTTGGTTTGTCGCTCTACGGTTCAAAATGAATAAGCGAGATATTAGAAACTGGTTAAACATGGTTTTAATAAACCATTTAAAATATTTGTCAGTTTGCGAATAAAAGATTGACAACGATTGTTCAAATCAAAATGATATTAATTCCATTACTTGCGAACGTCAAAAAAATGAGTCATTTTTATAATATTAAGAAAACTGTTAATAACCAAATTGGAACTATGTCCTGTTGGGTATTGGTAAAAGGGAGATTTAATGTACGTACTGAATTCTTCCAAAAATAACTGCATCACAGAAAAAATTTAACAAAATCGGAAATACTTTATGCAATAAAATGGACAGATATACTTGGAGTTAAAAATCTACATATGAAGTTGTGATGCAACCGCTCCTTTCATATAGCAGCCTGATGTCCTATTGGCTAGCGCTCTGGCCCTTGGTACCACAGGCATAAGATTCGAATCCTGGCGGTGGCATGGATGTTTCTGAGTGGTTCGGAATCCACGTTAAATTGTAGGTCTCGGTTTAATTAGCCCAAAGGGTACAAAAAAAACTGTGGAGTGATAAACCGAACCTTTCATATAAGTGGCAATAGCTATTTCAGCACATAAGCTGCGCCCTCTGTAAAAAGAACAAATTTCCTCAGTAGTGGTCAAGAACTATTCTTGAGAGGTTGAATACAATGTCCTTTCTTTTCTTTTCTTTCTTTTTTTTTTTTTTTTTGTTATGAACTTTTTGATGTCTGCCCATGTGTAACTAAAGATTCAATAAATAATTCTTACATATCCTGGGTCCATCATATTTAATCATATTTCCCCCTTTCATACTGGCGACCAACGTATCAGCTAATCTCAGGAAGAAAAAAAACATTTCTTGTCCATTGCTAGGTAATTTTTCAGTTTACAATTCTTCACCATGACTGTGGATCCTGATATTTATGCTTTTCATTCCACTCCGATGAATATAGTAGAAAAAAAGCAAATCATCAGGTAAGAATTTATTGCATATTTACTAATCCTAGTAAAATCAAATCGCATTTTTTTCTGTCTATTTTGATTAGAACTAATTGCATGATTTAAATTTCATGAATAACCCTTGTTATTGTATATTTGCTTAAAAAGTATAAATCATAATTCCTTTTAAATTTAAAGAATAGTGTTCTAATGTGTTTATTACGTATTTCAATATCTATATTAATATTGTTGGTAGTCCTTTTTTGTACACTGTAATCTTATATTAATCTATAAAATATAACGTATTCATATTTCTTTTTGATTTAGAAAAAGTATATGTTGCTTTAATCTGTTAGTTTTAAGTCATAAATTCTATTATTAGATTGCATTCCGAAACGATATGACGGGACGGAACGGAACTAGGCCGGTTAGAGTTTTGCTTGTTTAGGAATTCTCAATATAGTTCTATTTGTTTAGTCTAAGTTGCGAACTCTATTTTTTTTTTTATTGTTTGTATATATGTTTGGCTGTTTTGTAATCGAAAATTAATAAATGCTTTTTTGTGTTTATAATTAAAAAAAAGATATTTTAACAGCAGAATTGAATAGAAAATCATTTATATCAATTTAATTTTAGAATCTGATCTACAGATAGACAAATATTTATGTGACAAAATTCGTGTTATATTATTTATTTGATTTAAAAATATTCTAATTACTTTTGTTATTGCTATTACTTTTTTGTTATTTGTAATATTTCATCATTAATATAAATGTATTTTCAGTAATATTCGAAACTAAGGAATCTAAATTTCTTTCATATTGAATTATTTTTTGCAACGACTATTTATATAAGTTATTAGCATTATCTGTTTGAAAAATTTTTCACAAGTTAAACTTATCTGACATTTATTCTTGTGTACACAAAGAAGAACTGCTATGTCCAACAGTACCGCGATTACAGCAGGTTATCTTTATGATTATCTCTATTATGCCTATTTTTGAGTTATTTCTCACTTATTTGTATCCTCAGGTATGTGATGTGTTATCCTTTTATTTGTAATAATGTGCATTAAAAGCCTACGTTTGCTAACAAGTTATACCTTTTCATAAACTTTTAATTTCTGTTTAAATCCCCTCATATTGATAATCCATTTAGAATAACCCTATTTTGATTATCTGAAATAATTTTGATGGTATTTTGATGGTACCTAGTTCCCGCATCTTTATAAGATATTCGAAAATAAATTCATCTAGTTTTAATTTACGATAATTCAACAATTTACAAAATTGTATTGTTACTAAATTATACAATTAAATGCAATTTCAAAACATTAAGGAAAAAACTTATTTCAAACTCTGAACAAATAACATTTTACTAATCAGAAGAATGTGAATGTAGAATGCAAACATGTGTTCCACTTTATTTAAATGTTCCTAAAATCAACAAATTATCAAAAGCGTTAAATAAGCAGATTGTAATCAGTCTAGTCTTTCAGCTGAAATTAATACAATTTTGACGGGTGCTTTTAAATTCGCATCTTCATTGTTTACATTTTTCATTTTTTCTTGATGACTCAGTAGTATCAACATTCCTGGTTAAAAAAGAATCATCCAAATTGAGCGTTTCCTGTTGAAGATTTATAGTTTTGTTTCTGCTGAAGAATCAATTTCCTGAATGAGTCATGGTTCTTCGTTACAGTTTGATGGATGTAACTTAGTATTGTGTATGAAACTTTGAACAACTTTCGTTTCTGTGTTATGGAAACAAGAATCAGTTTCTGAGTCAGTTCGCTTAGCTGTTCATTTAGAATGGAAAATTCTATTTGCGCATCATAAATGTTTTGGACACACTGTTCTGCATACGATGATTGTATGACAGAAAACAAATTGTACGCTATAATAAATTCTTGTAAAATCAAATAATTTCATACTCGAGATTTTATGTCTTCGAATTTATGTTCGGCATCCAATTTCTCAATCTATTTCAATTACATCCATCTGCAGATCCAAATATGAATTCGTGTAATTTTATTTTTTTGTTGAAAGTGAATTGTAAAAGTTTTGAAATATGTGGTATATTATTCAAGTTCATAATCCTTCAGTTTCATTTTCGTTAATTTCAGATGACATATATATAAATATATCAATACAATGAGGTATTAAATAAAATCCTTATAGTGAAAGAATTAACAGATAAAACGATCAGAGTTATTCAAAACAGTCGCAATTCGTCTACGCATTCTGGATACCCTTAAATTGGATGTAAAGTTCTATCTATTTGCTATCTACTTCTATCGTCTTGCTACTTATATCATCAAAAACAATAGAAAGGGTAATATAGATGTTAGATAATGTTAAAAAACTTTCTTAAAGAGTAATTGTTTTGTACAGTTAGTTAAACTTCCGTGAGGTAAAATTAAGAGTGAAAAATACTGATCTAATTATTGATATGAATTTTATTGATAGATCAAAACAAATGAAGTATTAATTAATTTATTATTGACAATTCTAAAATAGCACAAATTACTTTTATCAAAATTATTTCGAAAAATACAAAAAAAAAATGTTTCATTCGAAAACAATACATTTATTAGCTCATAATTCGACAAAGAATGCTAAATCAACATTGGAAATGAACATAATATGGTAACATATTTTCGTTTTATATTCGCAACATATCTGTATTTATATTACATGGCAGCAAAATTCATGCATAACAACAACGTTCATGTTATGCACATTCATAATATAGTAACATAATACAGTAACATCATAATATAACATTAAGTAATGTGACAATAGTATTAAATCATTTATGCTGTCATATTTATACTATCTTTGTAGTATACAATTTTGCTCCAGCTCCAATGGTTTCAAACCAAATACAAAAGAACGCTTTTGTTTCAATGATCCGTGAAATGAAGTCTTCACGTTTCGATGAAGTATATTTCATCTGTTTGAGATGCTGTTTTTAAGTCTTTTTTCCCCTTACCCCAAGATTGAAGCTCAGCTGAAGCGAAGACGGCGTAGAAAAGTGCACTTGCAACGTACACTGCAGCGGTGACGAAAAATACTGCATTCCAGTTTTCGACAGTCTCCTGGAGATGCGGAAAGAACAATCAATACAAACTTATAAATTTATCAGTAAATGACAATGATGTCATTAATACATGTATACTAACATGCGAACCAAAAGTTTATATACCCATGAATTTATTAATAACTCCTTTTATAATTGAGAGTGTTTTGTCAATATGAGTTATATTTTTTTGTAAATATTTTTAATAAGGTAAAATTTTATATAATTATTGTATAATTTATATTTTATTATAAATCCTATGTTTGCCCCTTGGAGGAGGGTGTTTGTTGGTCTCTAGCCCTGACCGGATGGGAATCCAAAATATTCAACGGAATGACCCATTTCCAGTGGGTGCAGGTCATTTGCCACAGCTGCAGGTGAAAGGGATATCTCTGGGAAGTGTTGTAATTGGCAGGGGCCATACGAAACTTCGTGCCAGATGGTCAAGAGCAACAGTTTAACAAGATTTTTAAGATTCTTGTTATCTAAGCTTGGCAGAGCCGGATTTAGATGAAAAGAGGCCCTAGGCTATTGCACTTATGAGGCCCTCCCATTTTTAAGTTTGTAAATTACATGAGAGATAATAAAATGCATCATTACTGTGATATATATCAATATGTTAAATGAAACGTGTTGTGATGGGTACTAATCTTTATAAAAAATGTGGCACGGATAATATGAGGCCCCACTTGATCTTGAGGCCCTAGGTTGAAGCCTTAGTTAGCCTATAGGAATATCCGGTCCTGATGCTTGGATTTGAGGATAGGTGAGTTTGCCGAACGGATATAAACTCTGATGTGGTATCGGTAACCTTT
>BPLQ01012329.1:269-69550 GCA_021605075.1 Caerostris darwini
AAAAAAAAAAAAAAAAAAAAAACTTTTGAATTTATATTTGTTACCAAAAAATATATTGATAATTATATAAATGGAAAACATCTCTTACTGTCCAGAAATATTCTAATTATAGTGTAATACTGCTATTGGGAACCATTCTGATGATTGGTGATTGATGATTGATGATTTAAACCTTTTCGTATATCCAGAATTGTTGTAATAGTTTGTGTAATCAATGTTGTGTTGATTTGACTACAATATATTTCTTAAAATATTTTAAAGAAAATTTATTTCTAATATAAAAAAGTACGCGGCTACATCAACATCTTCATTCGATTTATCCTCCGCAATTGCTGTAACATATATTGTTATATGTCAGCTCGCGGAATTACATTTCTAGACAATTTACACAAAAAATTAATTTCATATTCAAAAATTCATAATGTAGTATGCAGGTTGGCCAACCAGATTGTCACCAGATAGGATAAGGACAACCAAATTGGACCAGGTGTGGTTGAATTGAGATACTTGAGGCTTTATTTGGACAAGCACAAACACCACACACATACAATTACAGACATACAATATTAACCACGTTTAAGAATAAATAATTATAGATTGGTGGGTGAATTCCAATTCTAAGCAGAAAACCCGATAACATACTTCCTCTCCGCGTGAGAGTCTGTAAGCCAATTAATAAGCAAGGTATTAATACGCAATATATAATTAAATAAAGCAAACGAAGAGCAATATATTAAAAAAAATAAATACAAATAAATAGATTTTAAAAGTGATACATATAAAAAGGATTAAGAAAAGTTAAAGCGCCTAGATAAACATAGCTGGCGCCATGGATGTTGGCAGTAGTTCGGAATCAACTTTAAACTGTAGGTCCCGGTCTAATAGAATCGTAAAGAGTTGCGGGAATAGTGTGACTCACGTCCATAGCATATCTTCAAGCTACACGTGTCCCCTGGGAAGTGCTAAACGAGTAGCATTGGTGCAGCCGTTGCTTATGGCATAAATGATAATTGTCAAAGTATTTGCCGACTGCATTATAACATTTTTTATTTATTCCATTTCATTATGTCTTGATTTTCTACTTGTTAGCATCTTCTACTAATACGACACAAATTAAATTACTTCTAACAGACTTTAGTTGCCAACATTGAATATTAAGTGAAATTTCTTGTTATAATGAAATTCTCATAGTATTATCGAATTATATTTAAATGTGTGAAACCAGTAACATCATACATTAGTCACCTGTTTATAAAAACCAAATGCATGTAAATTGCTACTTTTAAGCCATTTTTTCTTACTAAATAGATCTTCTATCAAAGGCAATGTTAGCTTCACAATTAAAAAAAGCTAACATTTCTACAAAACTATTCATAAAAGGATATTTTAAAGAAAGTACGAGCGGCGAAGATCAAAAGAAATTATATAAAAAGCGTCACTTCAAAATATTAGTGGTCATCCAGTTATTTAGAAATTAGTTGGAAATTAGTTCTCCAAACCTCTGCAGGACGTTTCAGTGTCAAGTCATAGAAATGTTTTGCGTACGAGGGTGAACGACATATAAAATTAATTCCTTTTTACAAACTTTAAGTGATTAAACACATTCTGAATATTAAGTGAAATTTATTGTTAAATGAAAATTCTCATACAATTTTCGAATTATTTTTGCACATTCCACAAACTTTAAGTGATTATAATATTAATTGTAAAAAAATCTTTAACATCGTCATTTTTCCTTGTACAAGAAATATTTTCTTCCTAAAACGTATCCCACCACTTACACAAATTTACTTCGAAGCGTTTCAATTACCAGATCTCGGATATATTTTTGATTGTAAAAATCAGGGATGAGGTTTAGTTTGTTCACAGTTTGGGCTAATTAGACTTGGTCCTACAGTTCAGCGTGGATTCCGAACCACTCACAAACATCCATGCCACCGCCAGGATTCAATTTCCCATTTAAAGGTTCAACCCGAAGCCTCTGGTACCAAAGGCATCAGGAGTCGATCAAAATTAATCCCTGGTCATTACTAAAAATATATTAATTTCCCATAAAAAGTAACGCTGACCCTTGCATAACATAAAGGTCAAACTTTTAATGAGAGTTATCCAAAGACGGGAATGCGGAAACAGATGCTCTCAGCAGTCGTGAAAAACAAATCAAATATAGAATGTCACCTGAAAATATTTGTGGTTGTTCAGAGAAAACCTGGGTTTCTTCCCCCATACAAATGTTTTTTTTAATGCAGCTGGTAAACACTTATACAGCTGTCATGGACGCCTTAAAGCAAGGGCTGCACAGACGTAGTCACTTTGCATTTCCCAGGGTACGCGTGTAACTTGAAGATAAGCCACAGACGCGGAGTAACAATGCCCCCGCAACGCTCTACGATCATAGTAGACCGGGACCTACGGTTTAAAGGGGATTCCGACCCACTACAAGCATCCATGGCACCACCGGGACTCGAACCTGAAACCTGTGGTACCGAGCGCCAGAGCGCTATCCACTTGCCCATTCAGCTACCCCCTCTCCCCCATACAAATGTTAAAATATTCTTTGAAAATAATGATGATTAGCGTTTTGGGCTTTTGAACAGAGAGCTGCATTAGAAATCGGACAGTTGAACTAACTTAAAGGATTAACTATGTTTATGATCTGTATGAGCACGTTTTGTCTAAAAATCGAAAGTTCCTTTCGACAAAATTTTGGGAGTGAATTATTTTCTTCTTAGAAGTGAAATCCTTCTCCAAATCTCTAATTATGTCTTTAAATGTGTTACATAATGTCTCTTGTTAATTATATGTATGTGATGTTTGTGCGTGTGTAAATATAGCTGTGTGTTCTCCAGCATGCGTCTCAGGTCTCAACCGAACCACACCCAGTTACTACGACTCCGTGACCTGATGACCAATTGGCTACCGCACTGGCCTTTAATACCACAGGTTTCAGATTCGAATCCTGGCGATGTCATGGATGTTTGCGAGAGGTTCGGAATCCACGTTAAACTGTAAATATCGGTCTAATTAACCTACAGTATGCACAAAATGACCGTAGAGCAACAAACGAAACTTTTCAGGAATCTATAATTATATGTCTTTAAATGTGTTACATAGTGTATCTTGTTAATAGCATGTGTATGCGGAGTTTGTGCGCCTGTGAATAAAGCTGCGTGTTCTCCAACTATTTCTCAGGTCTCAAGCGAACCACATCCACTTATAATTTGGATCTGCACATAACATTTTTACATTAAATATAAAAAAAAAGTACCGTATTTTAATGGATAGATTTCAATTTAGACGTAAAACGATTTTAATGAAAAAAATCTCTAAAAATCTATATTTATTTGTATGTATCGAATTATGAACATGACTTATCATCAGATGATATTCAAAATTATCATCAGACGATACTATAAGTCATTTTTATAATAGAAGTAAAACTTTTATTTGCTAGTAATAATTATTTGTATTAATTTCATTGTTTAATAATTATCTTAAGTTTGAAAGAAAGTATTATTTTCTGAAAGTCGATGAATATAGAAACTTTTAATTATTACCATAAAAAATACATCAACAACAGTCCTAAATAAATAATAACTTTATGCTATTCAAACAAACTTAACCATCTGATAAAATAAAAAAATTCATTACGTTAGTATTTCCTTAAGTAAGAAAGTTTTTGCTTGAATAAATAAACAAACAAATCAATTTTTTTTTCAAAATCTTACAAACTTAGGGGATATCTAAAAAAGACACTATAACACCGCAGTAAACCAATTAAAACTTTTATAATTTGTATTGTGTCCCTTTTAAAAAATTCACTTTTCCAAATAATTTTTACGTGTCTGTGATGGGACATTTTTAAGGGTTAACCCAATTCCTTTATCAAATTTTCGTCTTTTTAACAAACCATTAAATTAAAATGAATCAACTTTTTTTGTAGTTTTATTGATAAAATTCTATCTTGAAAAATTCCAAAACAAAATAATTTAAGTCTTCATCATCAGAAACAAAGAGGAAAAGCTATTATCTTACATCTCATCTTGGGTATTCCAAAAACATGGCGGCGCAGACTTTGTGAAATACATCAAATTACAGTAATTTCTGTCTCGTGTTTGGAAAGATATTTTCAATTTTCTGACAACATGAGCCTCTTCGATACTTTTGTGATCCTCAGACTTATATACTATAGTCCGTCAATTAAGAACATTTCTTTTACTGGAAAGTTTCTGAAAAGAGTGATGCCAGTTTTTTTATTTTTGAAAAAGAGAAAATGTTCGTCTGCTTTTGTCAGACGATTCCTCTTTCAAGATTTGGTAACAGCAGGTGGTTTTTTTTTTTTTTTTTTTTCATTTATTTCTTTGGAGTAATGAAAACAGAACTAATTTTTATCCACTTGATTGAGTTATTCGTTTTGTTCTGTTTATGCGATGAATATAACAAACGTAAGCCTTTTGAATAAATTTCTTTTCTGTTGCTTTTTCATTTATTTATTTATTTTTCCTTTTCATCTCGTAATAATGGTAACTTTTTAATTTCAGAATTTCTTTTTCCAGAATTTGTATATCTATTTAGAACGAATAAAACGTATATAAAAATGTTGACAAGATTTTATTTCCTATTAATTATCTACCACTATGTCAATTGTTCTGAAGAACGCAAATTATAGCGTTAGCACAGCATTTTATGGCATTTGGCATTAAATCTTTTTACAAATTTTTGTTTATTATACTGTAAGTATTTTTTTGTATATAGTGATGAAGTGATAATTTAGACTATTTGATGATTGTAATTAAAATTTAGTTAAAAACTTATGATTTATTTAAAAAGTACTTATTAAAATTTTTAATATCTTACTTAACATGGACAATTATTTACGTAGATCCTTGAATTCGCAACTCTACAAAATTTATTGATATTCGTTGGAACAGTAAATTCAGATGCCTGCGCAGTGTTTTTTAAAAACATTCTTAATTATTTTTTCAAGAACGAAATGTTATAAATACCTAATTAAAAATAAATTCAGTAACAAAATAGTTTAAATTACACGGTGATTACAAGTAAAGTTTTAATTTAAAAATGCCCTAAAAAAGGAACCAAGTATACTTGAAAATACTTCAAGAAGGGGGAAACGGTACGACATCAAAAAAAGTTCCAAATTCAAATAGAGTAAAATTAACGACAGTTGAAAACATTTCTGGTACTTTTATTTAATAAACTCAGAGTAAAATCAAACATGGCATTTGGAAACATTTCAAGCATTTTTATTTAATGAAGTCAAATAGAGTAAAACTAACGACTCTTGGTAACATTTCGAGCACTTTTATTTAATGAAGTCAAATAGAGTAAAATCAATGGCAATCAGAAACATTTCGTATGCATTAAGTTACTATTACGTTTTTAAATATTACTGTGCGAGTAAAACAAATATGACAGTAATAAGGAAAACACGGAGAAAAAGTAAATAATTTGACCCGTCACCTCAAGCCTCTTCTCCAGTTTCATGTTAATCTCTGCCATGATTAATGATCGTAGCAACACAGAACTTTTTAAAATTGGAGAACTGACACCAACTAATTGCAGCGAACTTCCTTCGCAACTGCGTATATTAGAAAAACCAAAAAGAGGGAGGAAAGGCTTGTAAAATGACTTCGTTATTGGCGTGATTTGTATAGCTTCATTCCTCATAGTGCGCCTGATGTTCTGCCGCTAAACAAATTATCCCATGTTAAACCGTATTAGTATGTGATACAAGAGCATGATACTTTCGCTCGATGTCTTTCGAAATTTTAAAAACAGAAGAAGAAATTTTTTTTTAATGAACTTTAAGAGTACAGTCATGAAACTTGATATAAATACTAGTATATTAACTTTTAATGTTTTAAGGATGGTGGAAAAAAGAATTTTTCTTCTGCAGCCATATCTCCAATAGAATTATTTAAGTTTGGCAGTGTTATTAAAGGGTCCGATGGCCGAGTGACTGAGATTCAGATTCGAGTCCCGGGGTGCCATGATGTTTGTAGGGATTCGGAATCCACTTTAAGTGCAGACCCCGGTCTCATATGCTGGTAGAGCTCCACGGAGTCCAATCAGACTTCTACCTACGGGTGCTCCATCACAACAGAAGCTGCTCCCTTTCACTTCAACCATGAATACATACGGGTTCGTGGGCTTGATTTAGATGTCTAACAAGTGGGATAAGAAACAATAAATAAGTTATCGCACGCAAAAGAAGCTAATGGACGATATAACATCAAATCATAGTACGAAAGCGATGGGAGATGTTTATTCCAACTTTATGTTATTTTACAATAGATTGACGCATTCTATTTTGTGGCTACTGTATTAAAAGAAACCTATTGCTTCTAAAGGGGAAATTTTGTTCTTAAATGAAACTTGGCAAATGTTTTCGCATGCTTTGCATTTTCCTTACTAAAATAAACTTGGTTAAAGTGCGTTGGCAAGTGACTCTCGCAACTTACATATTCATATGTCGACAGACTCTCATCATTATCGGTGCAACAGAGCCCTGGTGGACCCAGGCGATCTATCTACTACCATATTTAGAGACAGGAGATGTTTTCTTATGACGGGGTAGGATTGTCCGCACAATTTCCTACAATTACAATTATATTAGACGGGGATCTACGGTTTAAAGTGGTTATAATAAAAAATTGTTATATATTTGATTTTTTTTTTAAATATTTTTTTTATATATTTTACTATAACCCTGTGGCACCGAGTTCCAGAGCGCTAGTAAGTCGGCCATCAGGCCCCTGGACCGGCTGTACAGTTCGAAAATCTCTACATTAAAAAAATAAAAGCAACAACAAAAATAGAAAGGAATAACAAAACAAAACAAAAAAAAAATCCCAAAAGAAATGCATTTAACAAATATCATTCCCATTAAGTGAGATGAGAAATTATTTTTTATCTACTCAACAATTATTTTTCAAATGGTTAAGATTCAGTACCGCAAAATTGCCTCTTTGTTTAAAAAAAAAAATAGAATTTCCACTTCACATTAAAAGAAGTAATTATTTTATACATTCTCAAAGCTAGTAAAGAATATTGTGTTTGTTTTTCTAATTCAGCTGGTAATACAGAAATAGTTAATATTTATGCCATAAGCCAGGGCTGCACCGCTGTGACTCATTTAGCACTACATAGGAGAGAGATATATGGCTCGAAAATATGCTATGGACGTGAGTAACACTACCCCCGCAAAGCTGCACTAGACAGAGATCTACGGTTTAAAGTGGATTCCGAACCGCTATAAACATCCGTGGTATCACAATAAAAAATAAAAGCAACAGCAAAAAAAGGAAAGGAAAAGCAAACAATTCCCAAAAGAAATAAATTTAACAAACAACAAGAACTATCATTCCCACTGAGTGAGATGAGAAACTGTTTTTTATCTAATCATAAATTTATTTTTAAAATGATCAAGATTAAGTAACGTTGAAGTGTCTTCTTTGTTTAAAAAAAATTAGTATTTCCTCATCACATCTTAAATTGAAAAACATTTCATTTTTAAACAAAATCTCCTTTCCAAATAAAAAAAAATGAAACAGGAACATAGTTCAAGATTCATAAACCGTCGCAAGAATCTCACCCATCCAGCCAGATGCGAGACGAAACGATCCCCGATGGCGCACCGGAGACACCAAGCGCTACTTAAATCCCACACAATACAAATAAAGCACATTAAGAGAATCTCTTTTCTACACCATAAGCACCTTCTTCCAGCAGCAACAAGTACCATCGAATAACACACGGATATCACCAAGAAAGAGTCTACTCGGTGATTCTTGAATTGTTATGTGTTAGGATGATGGGTTTCTCTTCTATAATCTGTTCTCTGAGATTGTCTTTTAGGTCGGTAGGCGTCGTCCGGCATGGATTATGCTGAAGTATGTCTCCTTTGGGTGTGATGGAGTTCAAATGGAGATTGCAAACATGTCTTTGTGAAGATCGCGTTTTGTTTCTGGGTGCTAGTTTTGGAAATATTACATTCACATAGTAGCGAACAGGGTTTTATTTGTTTACTTTTTTGTCAGAGATGATGTCTCTCTGCAATTTATTCGGTGCATTCGTAAGTACTATAAGTATTTTACTACAGGGTGATTATTATTAAAGTCCCACTTTCAAAATGCTGTAAAAGAAGAACCACTCGTCACAATGAGTTCAAATTAGTAATGAAGATACTTGAAGAACGGTGAAACGGCATCAAAAACGTTCCAAAATGTATTAATTGATGGCGCTGTAAGAGGTATAAAGAAAGTGAATTCGGCTGGCAGTGGTATTTTGAATCGAAATGACAACATATTTGGCATGAGTTGCACATTAAACCAACTGCAGTGGTCACCGTGCTTGAGTGTTTCATTTTTTTGACGGAACAAATGACTTTCAAGACATTCAAAAGTTGTGGAAACAGTTGTGGAAAGTTCATCCACCATTACAAGGTCATACCATATTGGATGGGAAAAATCGGTGGAACTCTTTTTTTTTGATGCCATACCGTTTCCCCTTTCTTTATGTATCTTTAGCATACATTTGAACTCCTTGTGACGAGTGGCTTTTTTTACAGAATTTTGAATGTGGGACTTTAATTATACACACCCTGTATTTTTATAAATTTTTTTATAAAAACAAGTAATATATAAAAAAAATTTAAAGTCAATTCCTACTTTTTTTCTTATATTGCAGAAAGTCCTTTATAAATAATTTTCATTCCTTTTTTTAAGTTTATCTGGCGGTATGTATTGGTAGATATAGGCAACTTAAATCTAAAAATAACTAAAATGAATTAATTAAATTTAATTACTGAATTAATATTTGAAAAAACTGTATTAACATCCAGTGTCCAGTATTAACATCCAGTATTTTGTGTACGTTTGAAAATTTGAACAAGATATATATAGGGAGAGTGTGAGCTAATAAAAATAAGTGAAATAAGTATTTTTTTTTAAATAATTAGAAATAATATATTTTGGTTTCTTTTTACTTACTTTTTATTTATTTATGGACTGTTTTCGTTTAGGCACTTTCAAGTACTTTCATTTTTTTTTTCTTTCTTTTCAAGTACCGTTTCACTTCATTTTTAATGTTATTTACCTTCCAGTGATATCTCTCATCATGCCAAGATAAAAACAATCTGAAAGCAAGAACTTCTTCTGTGACATCGAGCAGATTCCAGGTCTCCTCTGGTGACTGATGACTTTTTAAGTAAACAATACAGCAGGAAGTTGACTGCAGTATTTCACTGGCTCAGATGTTGTTTATTTTGTTTTTAAGAAAAAGTAAATAAGTTCTGATCAAAAAAAAGTTCGTTGGTTTTTCCAAGGTGCGTATCTATAAACTTTAAAATAAATTGCACTTTGGTTTTTTATTTTTTTATTTTCGTAAATCTTCGGAATCATTAGTTTGAAATTCCAACCTTTTGAGAAATTCCTCCCTTCTTGATTCTACGATTCCCAACTCATATCGTATACAGTATTATGTTTGTTATTTACTGAAAAATGGTCATATATTTAGTTGCATTCAATTTTTTTTTCTTTAAGAAACGTCTATTCTTTCAAATGTACAATGTACTGAAAATTTATTGTAGAATTTGAAAATTATTTAGCATCATATTCAATTATATTAAAACAATCCTCAATTTCATTTATCATTAAAAAAAATGACTGCAATGTGACTGATAAATGTAGATAAAAACACGAAGAATATAAAAATATTTAGAAGTAAACAAAAAACAGTTAGTTATTCTAGCACAAACAGGTCTTCCACCAAATAAAACTAAGTATTTTTTTTAAGCATAGAATCGCGGGCAGCATAAAAAAATTCGAAATAAACTTGAAACTTCTATTTTAATTATTACCAATGCACAAAATAAAATATGTTGTATAAAAATATAAACATTTTAGAAGACCTCCTATTAGCAGCCAAGGTGCTTCGCCCCAACAGAAATCACTGTCACACTCCTGTAGCTGCCACCATGCTAAATCATCAGTATCATTAGTGCTCAAGAAAGAAATCGCCGCCACAAAGGACAATTTTCTCTTTCTACTTCGCTGCTTTCTCATGCACTGTACATACCTCCTCATCTGATGTTTTTCCCTGATAGAGGTTTTTCAAATTTACTTTATTAAATAAATTTTCCTTATTTAAGAACGTGGCAAAAGGTTATAACAAGCAGATATTCAAATTTTAATTGAATTTGTTCAGATATTTGTATAATTGATTGCTCATGCTTGTTCTGACAATATTTATCTTTTCATAGGTTTTTTGTTTTTTTACAGTTGAAAATAGCAGTCAGCCAAAATATACGTTACCAACTTAGTTACAATGTGTAATATATTGGGGAATCAAACAATAAATAATCATCTAACTTAAGATTATTAACTTAACTTTAACATAATAACTTATGGAATTCCAATATTTATAGGCTTTGTTTCGAATGAAGAATCACACTAAATTTCAGATAATGCTAGTTGTAAACAAAAAAAGAAAATCAACAAGAATCGATAGAGGTGAGATAAGCAAGTGAAATTAATTTTCCCGCGTCTTAAAATTCAAAAACATCCTTCAGAAATCATATTATTATAATTGAGTTTGCATTTGAATTTGATTTGCATATACTGAAGGTTTCAATTCCAATATATTTTGTAATAATACTTGGAAACATTTAAAATGAGGTGCACTCCCGCTTCAAATTGTTTTCGTCGAAATAATAATTATTATTTTCCTTCAGTGCAGCACAAAGTTTGTCTTGGAGTTGAAAATTAAATTAACTAATGTTATTAACTATTACTATGTGTGAGGATTCAGTTACTAATATTATTTGTAATGTCATTTGAAATATGAATGTCCTTTATTTATTTAGTATCATTCAAAATTCCACAATTATAATTTTTTTGATTAAAAGATGCCATTTTAGGAGAGCATTTCGCATTGGGGCCAAAATCCGTAAAGGTGTATAATTAGAAACTTTAAAAGTTCAGTTGCCAAATTTATTTTGGGTTTACATTGGAAATTTTTTTATTACATTTGTAAGGGAATGAAGTT
Organism: Caerostris darwini; assembly: GCA_021605075.1. Lineage (NCBI taxonomy): Eukaryota > Metazoa > Arthropoda > Arachnida > Araneae > Araneidae > Caerostris > Caerostris darwini. Next base: position 11,337 of record BPLQ01012329.1, read on the forward strand.
TTCAAAAACCATAAAAGCATATTATCTTTAAAGACCATACTTTCAGTGGATTGTTTTTTACTATTTTTCTTTTTCTTTCGGAAGTAGCCGAGGAGTGTTGATACGAAGATCTACTTCTTTTAAGATTAAATTATCAGTTGCAGAGGTTAGGGTAGATTTTCCGAGCTGGTCTTGCTCCGTTGAACAATTGGCGTTGATCTCACATCGTGCCGTTGATTGCTCAGGATTCAGGGCCGGATTTAGATGAAGAGAGGCCCTAGGCTATTCCACTTATTGTATTCCACTTATTTTTAAGTTTGTAAATTACATGAGAGATAAAAAATACCTCATTACTGTGATATACACTGAAGTGACAAAAGTCATGGGATACCTCTTAATATCGTGTCGGCCCTTCTTTCGCCCGGCGAAGTGCAGCAACTCGACGTGGCATGGACTCAACAAGTCGTTGGAAGTCTTCTGCAGGAATGTTGAGCCATGCTGTCTCGATAGACGTCCATAATTGTGAAAGCGTTGATGGTGCAGGATTTTGGGCACGAACAGACCTCTCGATGATGTCCCATAAATGCTCGATGGGATTCACGTCGGGCGATCTAGGTGGCCAGATCATTCGTTGGAATTGTCTAGAATGTTCTTCAAACCAATCGCCAACAGTAGTAGCCCGGTGACATGGCGCATTGTCATCCATAAAAATCCCGTCGTTGTTTGGGTACATGAAGTGCATGAATGGCTGCCAGTGATCTCCAAGTAGCTGAACATAAGCATTTCCAGTCAATGTTCGGTCCAGTCGCACCAGAGAACCAAGTCCATGCCATGAAAAAACAGCCCACACCGTTACGGAGCCACCACCAGCTTGAACAGTGCCTTGCAGACAGTTTGGGTCCATGGCTTCGTGGGGTCTGCACCACACTCGAACCCTCCCATCAGCTCTTACCAACTGAAATCGTGACTCATCGGACCAGGCCACGGTTTTCCATTCATCTAGGGACCAACCGATATGATCACGTGCCGACGAGAGTCGCTGCAAGCGACGTCGTTCTGTCAGTAAAGGCACTCGAGTCGGTCTTCTGCAGGAATAGCCCAAGAAAGCCAAATTTCTCCGCACAGTTCTAACAGACAAGTCCCTTGTACGTCCCACATTTATTTCTGCGGTTATTTGACGCAGTGTTGCTTGTCTGTTAGAATTTACGACTCTTTGCAGACGTCGCCGGTCTCGGTCGTTAAGTGCAGGCGGTCGACCACTGCGCTGTCCATGGTGGGATGTTATGCCTGAAATTTCATACTCTCGGCACACTCTTGACACAGTGGATCTGGGAATGTTGAATTCCCTAACGATTTCCGAAATGGCATGACCCATGCGTCTAGCTCCAACTAACATTCCGCGTTCAAAGTCTGTTAATTCCCGTCGTGCGGTCATCATCACATCAAAACCTCTTCACATGAATAACTTGAACTGAAATGAAAGCACTGCGCATTTATACCTGTTCTACGCGATGCTGCTGCCGTCTGAAAATTTGCATATTGCTATCCCATGACTTTTGTCACTTCAGTGTATGTCAATATGCTAAATGAAACATGTTGCGATGGGTACTAATCTTTATAAAAAATGTGGCCCGGTTCATAAATAAAAAAAAAGTTGAGAACATTTATTGGGACATTTATTCTCAGCACCCTATATAGCACTTGTAGCAATAGCCAATCAAACGTAACACACAACATTTACAAAGAAACAAAATTCAAATAATAAAAATCTTTGACTACGAAAATAAATACGCAATGAAAATTATCATATTTTCTATCAAATTAAATTAAATATATTTAATACTTTGAAGATTAAACCAAATTCAATTCAGAGGAATTTATTCCATAATAATTCGCATTTAAAGTTTAAGTATGAATTATTATGAGTTTGAAGTTTTAAACTAAACCAAAAATGGAACTTTTTTATTCAAACAAAATCCAGATAACAAAAGGAAATATCAAATTGTATATTATATTAAATTTTATGTTAACAGTTATTTTATTTCAGAACTGATTCAATCTGAAAATCGGGATATCAATAGGTCTGTTTGTTTGTCAGTTCCAATTTACACCAATCTGCACTTTATTTAAGCAAAAACAAACCAAAGCTCAGTAGCATAAGGCGTCAATATTTTACCATAGCAATCAATGAACGTATGAACTATACTTTGGTGCAATCTAGTATATATAAAGGAAAAGACCCAATGAGCCGAACGCGTTGATCTTAACCAATACAGTTTTATGTTTGTTTATTAGTCAGATGTGTAAGAATTACTCGTTATTTTCGATCCAGTGTTTACTATTTTTAGAATAGTAAAATTCTAATTTTGCTAACAATTTGAATGTAGGCCCCTCTTGATCTTGAGGCCGTAGGCTGAAGCCTAGATAGCCTATAGGAAAATCCGGCTCTGCTCAGGATCAAGCTGCTCCATAGATTCTGCTTTTTTGCTGGCCCTGATTAGATTCTCATTGAACTATATTTTCTCAGCAATTATTCTAATTACAGATGTTAAAACTAATGGATTCGATACAGTACAAAGGATCATCATCAACAAATAAACGTTATGATGAATTCCTTTTTTAGCTCAAAGGGATGTATTGTCTATCCATTCACTTGTCTCACTCGTACCACATATTACTGCGAGTTATTAATGGGATTTATCGAACCCACAAATCATGTGTATAGTAATCATGAAAGCAGATCGCAAGCCTTGCATCCACGCAAAGAAACGAAGCAACTTTTATAGAATCTCGTATTGCAATATTTTGTGCGTGATCATATTTTTTTCCCAAGACTATAATTACTGTAAAACATTTTCTTCATTCCACAAAGATCAAGTTTAAAAAGCAAACTTAACAACTATAAAGGATAATACATTATTTTTTGTGTTTGTTGTTTTTAGTCCAAATAATTTAGTTTCCACTTACAGCAAAATAGTTTGAAATCCACATTCAAAATGTGCACAAGATGATCGTAGAACGACAAACCAAACCAAATCTGTTACCAAATAAATAAAGAAATAATCTAAATTTGACATTATTTTTTAAAAAGAAAACTAATTACAGGCAGCCAGTGTTGCATGCCGCATTGACATATTAGGGAGTTTTTGCATACCGTAAGTTAGTTACCGTAGCACGTCCGTTAGCATTTTCTCCCTAGCGCGCGTGCTCAGTTTCTATATGAGCATGCGCGCTAGGGAGAAAAATGCTAACGGACGTCCTACGGTAACTAACTTACGGTATGCAAAAACTCCCTATTTATTGTAACGAAATCCAGTAACCATAATATATACGATAAAAACCGTAATAAAACTTTATATAACCTTCTTTTTTTACCTTTAGTAAATTTTGAGCCATTTTTGCCATTTTCTCTATGTTCGTAAAACACTCTTCTTCTGGTTTCTATCAAACGGTCTTCTGGTATCCAAAGATAATAAATAAAAAAATTAAATTGGAGGGATATTTCAGGAATCTTGATAAACAACCCTCAAGGGACCCAAAGGAACCCAACAGGGTGGGTCCACTCGGAAGTGTGAGGAAAGAAACACGGGAAAAAAGAACTGAGAGCAAGAAAAAAAGCCTCGAGTTTCGGCCTCTTCTTTTTTCTTAACCGGAATGCTCCCAGCTCTGTTCCTTCGATTTTTCATTTCCCACCAGTGATTCTCGTATCTCTTTGTGTGGGATTCATTGTGTGTTGAAAAAACCAAGTTGTCTTTATCTTCCTCGGTGCAGTAGCAGAGTCAAAAAGAAACAAAGGGAAAAGATATATAGTTACTTATGTTGCACTGGAGTTATGACAACAGATTGGGATTTTGATATCCATCCTGGTGTCAAACGAATAAAAAGCATCTTGCGGAATTCGAAAAAGCGGCTTATATATACGGCTTAACAAGAGGAACGGCCCGGTCTTAACAAGAGGATTTTCAGTTTATTATTAATGGGTATGTGTATTAATTTTACAAGCATTATTATTTTAATTTAAAGTATTACAAATTATATGTCCATTTAGATAAAATGTAGATTTTGAATTGATTATTTTTTATTTGACATATTTTACATTAATTTATAAAGTGCTATTTTCATGCTTCTATTAACAGCTTAATTAAATGATTGCCATTTCGTTTTAGTAAGTAGAATGATAGCCAATTGCCCAGTGGTCTTGCGATTGGTACAGCAGGCTTCAGGTTCAAATCTTGGTGGATGTTTGTAGTCGTTCAGAATCTATTTAAAACCGTAGGTCCCGGTCTAATACGATTGTTGAGCGCTGTGGGATAGTTTTCCATCCGTAACATGTCTTCAAGCTGCACGTGTCCCTTATGTAGTGTTAAAAGTTTAATAGCGGTGCAGCAATTGCTTATGACATAAAGTTTTAGTGTCTCTGTACTGCCAGCTACATTAGAACAGCATTGAACTAAATATTTTCTAAGATGTATACACTCACTATTATAATTCCTTAGAACCACATAATCTCCCGCATTTCCATTTTTTATGAATATCTGAAATTATTTTACAAAAAAATAAACAAATAAAGGGAAATTGACAAAACTCAGATAATTTTCCATTTTTCAATCTTATCCATTATTATTCTTATACATAATTCAATCTTATCCATTATTATCCTTATACATATTTCAATCTTTCAAATTTTTCATATAAAAATCTAAAATTATTTCGATATCTCAGTTAACAAAAATTGACGTAAATTTTAAAAAAAAGTTAGAGAATTATAGCCAGTCAGTGTTATTTACCTCATTAATATATTTAATGTAACGTAACCGAGTATTCTTAATATAAAATATAAAAACCGTCAAAAAAATTTATATGGGCCTTTTTTAAAAAAAATTTTTTTATGTCCATGAAACACTTCTTCTGGTATCCAAAGATAATAAATAAATAAAAAATAAGAGAATCTCGATAAGAAACCCTCATGGGCCCAAAAAAGGAAGCTAACAGGGTGGGACCACTCGGACGTGTGAGGAAAGAAACAGAGAAAAAAAAACATAGAGCAAGGAAAGAAGTCTCGAGTTTTGGCTTCTTCTTTTTCCCTAACCGGAATGCTCCCTGCTCTGTTCTTTCGACTTTTGTTTCTTCCTTTTTGTGCGAGCGGCTTTCTTTCGTTCCTTTCCCAGCACTGATTCTCGCATCTCTCTGTGGGGGATTTCTTGTGTGTTCAAAAAATGGGGTCCATTTGTCTTCCTCGGTGCAGTGGCAGCGGCGAAAAGTAACAAAGTGAAGAGATTTCTCATTACTTATGTTGCACTGAAGTTATGACAAAGGATTGGAATTTTGATGTCCATCGTAGTGTCAGACGAACAAAAAGAGCTTTGCGGAATTCGAGAAAGTACCAAGATATATACGACTATTAACAAAATGATCTGCAGTTTATTTCTTAATGAGTATCATTATTAATTTAACAAGTACTATAATTGTGATTTTCAATAATACAAATTATAAGTCCATTAAGTCCATTAGATTTTAAATTGTTTCTTATTATTTGACATATTTTACATTAATTTTTAAAGTGCGATATTCATGTTTCTTTTAACAACTTAATGAAATGATCGCTACTTCGTCTTAGAAAGCGGAATGATGGGCAATTGGCCAGCGGTGTGGCTTTTAGTACCACAGGCTTCAGGTTCGAATCCTTGTGGTTTCGGAATCTATTTAAAACTGTAGATCCGGGTCTAACAGGATCGTTGAGCTCTCTGTGAGTAGTGTTATTCGCGTCCGTAGTCTATCTAAAGTAAAACGATTGACTCTGTATTACTAGCTGCATTAGAACAACATTGATCTAAAAATTTTCTAATAATTGTATACTTACTTTTATAATTGCTTAAAACCAAATAATTTTCCATATTCCTATGTTTTACAAAAATATAAAATTATTTGCATATCTCTGCTACACAATGAATAAATAAATAAATAATGTAAAATTTACATAACTCAAAATAAGGAAGAATTACCGGCAGTCATTGTTATAGACCATATTGGTGTATTTTTTGTAACGTATTGATAATTTTTCATGTTTCAATCTCATCTATTATTATCCTTATTCATATATCTATCTCATCCATTTTTATACTTATCCATATTTCAATCTTTCCCAATTTCCATATATCTAAAATTATTTCAATATCGCTGTTACAAACTGAATAAGTAAATAAATAAAATAAAATTGACAAAAACTTAAAAAAAGAGAGATAATTGCATGCAGTCCTTATTATACGCCATATTGACATATTTATTGTAATATAACCGAGCAACCTTAATATATACTATAAAAACCGTAATAAAAACTTTATGTGGCCTTCTTTTTTTTTGCCTATAGCAAACTTTGAGCCATTTTCTTTATGTCCGTAAAACACAGTTCCTCCTGCTTCTACAAAACGGACCTCTGGTATCCAAAGATAACAAATAAAAAAAAATAAGAGGAATATTTCCAGAATCTTGATAAGCAGCCCTCAAGGGACCAAAAGGAACCCAACAGGGTGGGTTCATTAGGGAAGTGTGAGGAAAGAAATAAAGAAAAAATAAGAAACGCAGAGCAAGAAAAGAAGCCTCGAGTTTCGGCCTATTCTTTTCCCCTAACCTGAATGCTCCCTGCTCTGTTCTTTTTCGACTTTTGTTTTCTTTCGTTTTGTGCAAAGAGTGTTTCTTTCGTTCGTTTCCCAGCACTGATTCTCGCATATCTTTGTGTGGAATTACTTGTGTGTTCAAAAAATGGACTGTATTTGTCTTCCTCGGTGCAGTGGCAGCGGCGAAAAGAAAAAAAGGGAAAAAGATATCTCGTTATTTCTGTTGCAACGAAGTTATGACAAAAGATTGGATTTTGATATCCATCCTGGTGTCAAACTAACTAAAAGAGCTTTGCAGAATTTGAAAAAATACTGATATATACAGCTATTAACAAGATGATCTGCAGTTTGTTTCTAAATAAGTATATTTATTAATTTTACAAGCACTATAATATTAATAAAAATTATATTCAATTAAGATAAAGTTTAGAACTTAAATTGCTTCTTATTATGTGAAGTATTTATTTTTTTTTAAAGTGGGATTTTCATGCTTCTATTAACCACTTAGCCATTTTGGTTTATAAATATTTCATCAAGTGCTACCATAACTTGAAATACCTACCACATGTAACAGTGTGTTACGGTTTCACACCCTGATCCAGCAATGCATTGCATTTTTATATTATCTTCCATATTAAATGAATTTTGTATTAAGTATATTGTAACGTTTCTGCCTGTACTAGACCTATAATGGCTTCAAAAAAAAGGGTCACTTTTAGGTCCACGGGAACACTTAATTTTTATTTACAAAGATTAATATACATATATATATATATATATAATAAACTCTGGGTTATTACACAAAGAAATGAAAAATTAAAAGTAAAATTTGATCACAACTGTACGGTTAAATAAGAGTTAAATAATACAGCTAGATTAATAAAATCCGTCGAGAGGGAAGTTCAGCTTCTCTCACTTCTCATTCGAGTAGACATTTCTCAGCTCGGGGTCTACCACCCATCCCGATGCAACAACTCATGATATACTATAGTTCATATTCAATTTGTAGTTGTTTCCACCTGTGAAGATCGCACAGTTATTCGTAATTTTCCTGAGTCTCATTATACATGATACCAAATACCTGCTATTACGTTTGAGTGACAGGCTATTCTTATTACTACAAAACTCTAATAGCATGTAATATAACTACCCGCAATACTATTAGTTTACGGTCCAATTTTAGAGATGGTGTGTTATTATATATTTGTCAAATTAAATACATTAATCTATCCTGAGAATGAAATGCCAAAACACTTCTCATGAGGAACAAATGCTACAATATTCTGAAATTTAATCTATTAATTTTAGAAGCACTAAAATATTAATTTAAAGTAATAAAAATTATATTTCGCTTAATATAAAGTTAGATTTTAAACTGTTTCTTATTATTTGACATATTTTAAATTTTTTTATAGTGGGACTTTAATGCTTCTATTAAAGGTTTAATGAAAGGATGTTCACTTAATGTTATAAATGCTTCATCTAGTGGCACCATAAGTTTTTAAAATGCCTACCTCAAGAAATAGTGTGGTAGGGTTTCACACCCTTGATTATGCAATTGATCAATGATTGCATTTTTAGATTATCTTCCAAATTAAATGAATTTTGCTTTAAGTATATTCAAATTTAATCTATTAATCTACTTCACATTATGAACCGATTTGCATCAGTTTTGAAGACATCATTTTCAACTTATTCCCTCATAAAATAAACTTGTGTTATTTGTGCATATTGATTTTACATGCCTCTTCTTCTATGGCAGAACAGGATAACTTCTCTTTTTACGGGGAAGGTTTTCCAGCCCTACAACCAAGCTCTACAGTCATATTAGACCAGGACTTATTGTTTGCAAAGTGGATTTCGAACACTACATCCCAGGGCACAGACAGCGCTCGAAACCGAAACCTGTGCCACTGAGCCATTCACTCCCGCCATAGCTCCTTTAGACTTAAATAAAAAAGTAGGTTATATCAGTGTTGTTAAAAAAAAAAGTAAATTTTTAGATATATCTCAATGATTTTGATTTTATGTTATTAAAAGGCGTTCAAGATATTGCATTGTATTCCGATTGTACAAATTTCACACATTTGAAAAACTCATTATATTGAAAAAAAAATTAATATTTTTGCATCTGATATTATGAAATATTTTCTTTAATAATTACTTTTATAAATTTCGATAAACCCAGTGTCCTGGGTCATTAAATTTTGATATCGATCCGACTTTCTGTTACGGTCACCTTTAATTCGTTTCCAATGTTCCCCGTTACCTCACAAGCTGACCAATTTACGTTTCGCAATCGATTGACCAATCATCGAACATCAGCTTTCTCGGAATCAAATACTGCCTCTCAAAGAAACTCTATGCACACACACGTCAGCGCTAATGCATCGTCCAAAGCAAGTGGGAAAAAATTCCCAGATATTCGCAGGAAAGGCTATCACTTATCGGTTGGCTGTCAGATCCAGGCAAGCCTATCGAATCCGGCCACGTCTTATCGGATAAACGCTTCTTTGTATCCGGATACAACAAATTCTATGCAAAGATCCAGCCATCAATACCTCTTGGTGCTCAATCGTTGGTTATTGATCATCAGATTGGGCATGGGTATGTAATGTTACAGAAGCAAAGGATTGCTCTATCATGGTACGCTACTGAACAAATTGCTACAAGAAGTTTGAATGGTGGTTTTCAATGCGTTAAGTGTAGCGTTAAAGTTTGAAAGGAAAAGATTAGATTCAAAGATAGAATTTTATATTTAGAAACTCAAGATTTTCTATAGATTTTGTTTATATGTATAAATATAATGTTTGTTGAATATTTGTGTCTTTGATTAGGGGATATGAAAAATGTAATGGATTTTTTTTTTTTTTTATGCAAAGTTTTCAGATGCGTGTTATTATTCGATAACAGATCGTGAATTATATTTAATACACTTCTTAACTCTTTATATTGTGCAGAAGGTTTAATATTTGTCACCTATGACTAGTAAATTGCAATATCGCCTCTCTCTCTCTTTAGTGATTTTTGATTTGGTTTGGTTTGTCGCTCTACGGTCTTTTGTGCACAGATTGTGCTAATCAGACTGGGACCTACAGTTTAACGAGGAATCGAACCACTCACAAACATCCGTGCCAACGCCAATATTCGACTCTGTCTTAGTGAGTGTTGCCATAACTAGTGATATGAATATACAGAAAGTCAGTTGAGGAAACAAATAATTACGCTTTTAAGGGTGACGTCTAATAACAATTTTAATTTTTGTAAAGAAAAGTAATTTTTTTTGTTGAAGTTTTTAAATGAAGTATTGATTATTGATAAAGGAGAATAAACTTTATACTTGTTTTACACACACATACTCACACACACAAACGCACACATACTCACACACACACACACACATATATATATATATATCTATATATATATATATATGTATATTACATCAGCAATAAGTTATGGATGCATTAATGTTTGGGTACATTTTAGTGTTACACTAGTATGGTAACCTTTACTTTAATTTTACCTGTTTTAGTACATCATTTATTATTTTTATTTTATACTATCATTTATTTTTTTTTACAATATTTCTTTTCTCTCTGACATGGAGTTATTATTTTATTTAAGTGTTTCTTTTTCTCACTTTTCTACGTGCCGTGCCTTTTTCGCGTTTATATTCTGATTTAAACACAAATTCCAATCACCATCGTATATAAAAAAATAATGCGAAACGTTTAAGTGATCACAAATTTTGGCTATTACTGTAATAGAAATTTTGGTTATCCAATTCGATTAAAGTCTATAGTACTATCGTTACTATAGACTTTATACCGTGAAGGCTTTTGTGGTGGAAGGTGTTCTGATTCACTTTTTTTTTTTTTTTTTTTTTTTTTTTTTGCAGGAAACTATTTTCTCTTTACCGTTGTATCCATGTCAAAAACAATTATTTATTTATTTATTTTTTAATAAATAAAAATCATTTTAAGTCTCTTCACGCGAAAGTTACATTTGAAAAATATTTACTTATGTCAATATGAAATCTACAGAAAGTAGAAACACTTCCCAGAATGGGTTTAAAATCTGAAAGGTGAAAGTAGAAACTTAAAAAAAAGTATACGATATGTGAAAGAGGTTTTTGTACGACGAATTTCTTCCTCCAGAAGTGATACTGTCTTTGAAATAACGTCACCTGTGAACAGCTCAATCGACATGTACATCCCACGGGAAATCTAAGAAAAACTATTTACTTCTTTCGCAGGTATGCCAAAAAAATCGAGGTTGCAAAATATATATGCATAAGAAATTGCTCAAATATTTTGAAGCACATTAGATCTTCAAATCGTAAATAAACAGCAAATTTCATTACTTATTCAATAAAGTACTATTTAAATGATGTGTTTGTTATGAAAAGACATCTTGGGCTCGTTTTTCCTCGTTGCTTGTAAAGTTTTAAATTGAAAAAAAAAAAAAAAAAAATTTTTTTTAGAATTTTGTTGAATCTTTTTTATTCAAATGCAAAGCAGACATTAAATGTTGGGCAGATATTTTATTGATAAAATTTTAAAGATTTTGGATGATAAAGATTTTCGATAAATAAATATTAAAAAGTGTACAATTTAAATTAAAAATTTTAAAGCATTTTGAAATTAATTCTAGAAATTATTAGAAAAGTTGCATGTAATTATTCTACTAAAAACTCATTACATGTGCATTTTGAAAAAAAAAAGTAATAAATAAATTGCATTTGAGGAATTTCATTTAAAAGAAACATGACAAAATGTAAGAAAATAATTTTAAAATAAAACAAATTTTAACCCAATTAGATAGAAGTGGTATGATGAGAAATCCCATTTTGCCCTGTAGGGTTTCATTAATTATAAGGCAAATAATATATGCAAATGAAGTAATCATAATAATATATAGATATTTTTTATCTTCAAACGAGGAGCAAAAAAATATATATATATTGGTTTTGTAATTATAAAACTAATTAAGAAAGTAGAATATTTATTTTTTCTGCAAAAATTAATGGATATGTTTTATTAGGTTTATAAGTGTTCGTTTGAAAAATTTCTTTGATACATATTTGAAATTCACATGCATGTATGATGTCATCATATTATAATACCAGAGGATGAATTATATGGATATTTAATATTTCATGGAAAAGGTGTTTGTACACTTATTTACTAACTATTTTTTAACTTACTACAAATAAATTTTACTTACTACTTATTTATTCATATCAAGAGAAGAATTTCATATATGAATATCCATGAATATACATAAATATCACAACCAATATTTCATGGAAAGCGGTTTGTATATTTGCTTACTAACTATTTTTTTTATAGTACAAAGGAAACTATACTTATTTATTCATATCAGAAGATGAATCACATGAATATTACATCCAATATCTCATGGAAAGTTAACTGTATACTTGCTTACTAGTTTTTTACTTACTACGAAGGAAATTTTACTAACTAATTACTTATTCACATCAGTACATGTATTACATGAATATTATATCCAATATTTCATGGAAAGTTGTCTGTATACTTGCTTACTAACTATTTTTTTTACTTACTAAAAACGAAACTTTATTTACTACTTGCTTATTCATATGAGACGAATATCATATGTGAATATCCATGAGTATTCTTAAATATCACAACCAATATTTCATGGAAAGCGGTTTGTATACTTGCTTACTAACTATTTTTTTATAGTACAAAGGAAACTTTACTTATTTATTCATATTAGAAGATGAATTAGATGAATATTACATCCAATATCTCATGGAAAGTTAACTGTATACTTGCTTACTAGTTTTTTACTTACTACGAAGGAAATTTTACTCACTACTTACTTATTCACATCAGTACATGTATTACATGAATATTATATCCAATATTTCATGGAAAGTTGTCTGTATACTTGTTTACTAATTATTTTTTTTACTTACTAAAAACGAAACTTTATTTACTACTTGCTTATTCATATCAGGAGACGAATATCATATATGAATATCCATGAATATACATAAATATCACAACCAATATTTCATGGAAAACGGTTTGTATACTTGCTTACTAACTATTTTTTTATAGTACAAAGGAAACTTTACTTATTTATTCATATTAGAAGATGAATTAGATGAATATTACATCCAATATCTCATGGAAAGTTATCTGTATACTTGCTTACTAGTTTTTTACTTAGTACGAAGGAAATTTTACTCACTACTAACTTATTCACATCAGTACATGTATTACATGAATATTATATCCAATATTTCATGGAAAGTTGTCTGTATACTTGCTTACTAACTATTTTTTTTACTTACTAAAAACGAAACTTTATTTACTACTTGCTTATTCATATCAGGAGACGAATATCATATGTGAATATCCATGAGTATTCTTAAATATCACAACCAATATTTCATGGAAAACGGTTTGTATACTTGCTTACTAACTATTTTTTTATAGTACAAAGGAAACTTTACTTATTTATTCATATTAGAAGATGAATCACATGAATATTACATCCAATATCTCATGGAAAGTTATCTGTATACTTGCTTACTAGTTTTTTACTTACTACAAAGGAAATTTTACTCACTGCTTACTTATTCATATCAGTAGATGTATTAAATGAATATTACATCTAATATTTCATGGAAAGTTGTCTGTATACTTGCTTACTAACTATTTTTTTTTACTTACTAAAAACGAAACTTTATTTACTACTTGCTTATTCATATCAGGAGATGAATATCATATGTGAATATCTATGAGTATTCATAAATATCACAACCAATATTTCATGGAAAACGGTTTGTATACTTGCTTACTAACTATTTTTTTATAGTACAAAGGAAACTTTACTTATTTATTCATATTAGAAGATGAATCACATGAAATATTACATCCAATATCTCATGGAAAGTTATCTGTATACTTGCTACTAGTTTTTTACTTACTACAAAGGAAATTTTACTCACTGCTTACTTATTCATATCAGTAGATGTATTAAATGAATATTACATCCAATATTTCATGGAAAGTTGTCTGTATACTTGCTTACTAACTATTTTTTTTACTTACTAAAACGAAACTTTATTTACTACTTGCTTAATTCATATCAGGAGACGAATATCATATGTGAATATCCATGAGTATTCTTAAATATCACAACCAATATTTCATGGAAAACGGTTTGTATACTTGCTTACTAACTATTTTTTTATAGTACAAAGGAAACTTTACTTATTTATTCATATTAGAAGATGAATCACATGAATATTACATCCAATATCTCATGGAAAGTTATCTGTATACTTGCTTACTAGTTTTTTACTTACTACAAAGGAAATTTTACTCACTGCTTACTTATTCATATCAGTAGATGTATTAAATGAATATTACATCCAATATTTCATGGAAAGTTGTCTGTATACTTGCTTACTAACTATTTTTTTTACTTACTAAAAACGAAACTTTATTTACTACTTGCTTATTCATATCAGGAGACGAATATCATATGTGAATATCCATGAGTATTCATAAATATCACAACCAATATTTCATGGAAAACGGTTTGTATACTTGCTTACTAACTATTTTTTTATAGTACAAAGGAAACTTTACTTATTTATTCATATTAGAAGATGAATTAGATGAATATTACATCCAATATCTCATGGAAAGTTATCTATATACTTGCTTACTAGTTTTTTACTTACTACGAAGGAAATTTTACTCACTACTTACTTATTCATATCAGTCGATGTATTAAATGAATATTACACCCAATATTTCATGGAAAGTTGTCTGTATACTTGCTTACTAACTATTTTTTTTTAGTTACTAGAAACGAAACTTTACTCACTACTTGCTTATTCATATTAGGAGACGAATCACATGAATATCACATCCAATATTTCATGAAAAATTGTCTGTATACTTACTTACTTACTAATTAAGTTTTGAATTACTCCAAACGAAACTTTACTTACTACAGCCTATTACCACTGAATGATAGGAATCTGAGTCCTATTTTTATGGGAAAAGCAAGCTAAAATAGAAAGTTACTTCTTAGAAATGAATTAGTTGCCATTTTTGGCAGTTACTGTTTTTTTTTTTTAAATTTAAGAATAAAAAAAAATTGAATTTTTAATTTTTTCCCTGTTTGTTTTGTAGTTTGTTTTAATCTTTTTTGTTGACATTTGTAAATACATTTTTGTAGCTTCTATCCTGTTTCACTTCGTGTTGCGCATCCGTATTCTCTCGAAAATTTATATTCCTTTTTCAAAAAGGAATTTCTTCAAAAATTTAGCATTAATAATACGAGATCTAAATAAGTAAATTTATGTTCTGTATTTAGAAGAATAATTTTTAATTAAAACTGATATATTATTTAAATTTATTAATAAAAACTTTAAAGAAAAGAGAAAATTCATGTGAAATGCAAGAAATATATAGCTTCGTTAAACCTTGACTTGGTCGGTAAAATGAAATAAATTTAAAATTTATGACAAAGTCAATTATTCAAAATAGTTTATAAATTTTATTTTACAATCGTAAAAAAATTAATACAACCATTAAAAATATTGCGATTATTTATGGTATTGGTATTATATATGATAATTTACGATATTATACATACATAATAATCTACAATTTTATACGACATTATTTATAAATAAAAATAGTATGCTAGTAAATGCTTCTTCTTCACTGGCAAACACGGCCACCTGTGACATTCAGAAGAAATGGCCAGTTGGCCTCGATATTCTCACCCGACAGGAAGTACAGCGCAGCCTTATCTCCCACTGAAAAACGTTTAATTTATAGTCTCTCATCCCGAGAGTAACCATATATTAGCGCATCCCTGCGCATTAGTTGGTTTAGACTCTCACCCGGAGAGGAAGTATCTTTTGCGCACTTGCGAGCACCCGAGTTTAAAGTTTTCGGCTTAGAAGTGGAGTCCTACCACGAATCTATAATTATATGTCTTTAAATGTGTTAAATATTGTATGTCTCTAATTGTATGCGTGTGGTGTTTGTAAATAAAGCTGTGAGTTCTCCAACCTGTTCTTTAAGAGTCTCAACCCAACCACGTCCAGTTACAACTTGGGTACTATACACTATACACTTGTACAGTATTAAATACAATAAGAAGAACGATTGAAGGTGCTTTTTTTGAGGGATTTTATATCCAACAAAATAATTAATTTGAAACATTTCGTGAATACAACGTACAAGAATTATTGATAATCAGTTTCATCAATACAATGCATAAGAAATACTGATAATCAATTTCCTGATTGCAACGTGAATTGTGGATAATCAGTTTCGGGAATGCAACGTATAAGAATAATTGATAATCAGATTCGTGAATCGAATGAATAACTGTTGTTCATAATCAGCTTCAGGAATAGAACATATAAGAACTATTAAATATCAATTTCTTTTATAATTTGTATTACTATTGTTGGTAATTAGTTCCGCGAATAGAACGTATAAAAATATTGATAATCAGTTTGGTGAATAAAATACTTAAGTATTGCTGATATTGCTTCTCATAAATAGGGTATGAGCATTTTTAATCACGGGTTTTATGACAAGTATAATGCATGGATATTGTTTAACATAAAATTAATTGGGAAGAACTGCGTGATATCTAAAAGTTTAAATAAGGTGAAATAATGCACTTAACTACACAGTTTACAATTTCTTATTGTTATATAGATTCCTTCTTTGTTGGTCTATTACCTTAAGGAATCAATAAATTACTTCATTTTGCTTTCTTATATATTTTAAAAATTGAAATAATCAGTATTCAGGTGAAATATAAAACAGAAAGTTAAGCTGGCATTAAGTATACAGCCGAGAAACATATGCAATACACAAGCAATCTGAATATGGTAAATTCCTTCATTTTTTTCAATTCCTCCTATTAGCTCCCACTCTCCCTATATATACCTTGTTCAAATTTTCAATCGTTCATAAAACACTTTTTATTCATCCACTCAAGTTCAAATACATTTTTTTTAAACTTGCAGTGGATGCCACTGGATGTTAATATATTTTTTTCAAATATTAATTCAGTAATTAAATTAAATTAATTAATTTTAGGTTTTTTATTTATTTTTGCAAGTATCCACCAATAGATTGCGCCATATAAACTTAAAAAAATGAATAAAAATTATTTATAAAGGACTTTCTGCAATATGGTGAAAAAAAGTAGGAATTGACTTTAATTTTTTATTTTGTTATATTACTTGTTTTATTTACAGTCAATGATTCTCAAGATGCAAACGAATGTAGATGCTCATTCAAAAAATATTGATCCCTACTTCTTTGCATCTTTTTTTGGCGATGCTGTAAAGTGCATTTTTACAGATATAGAATATCGATGTCCATTTATCTAACCAAAAGTAAGTGCATTTAAAAATCTTTAGCAGATGTATTTTACAGATATACCTATACGTGGATAATATTTTATTTTAAAAGAATAATGCTGCAATATATTTTATCCCAATGGAAATTCTAAATTTTTCTAACATTAATCGCATAGTTTCTATATTGTATTGTTTCTTTCAGATAAGGCATAAACGTACTGTAGCCTGCTGCTGCTTTCCACAAGAAATGCCTCAACTAAAATATGATTGATGAGTTGTTTTAAGTGTTTTAAGATTTTGAAGAACGATTAAAATATGAAAAAAATTACGGACATAGTTAAAGAAAATTTATGCATTTAAATATAGGGAACAGAAAAATAAATTGCAAAAGAAAAATTGAAAGACACTGTATAAGAAACAAAAAGGAAATATGCTTAAAAAGGAAAAAGATTACAGTGTTCATAGTTTTTAAATAAGATTATGATATATTTATTACTTTTTAAATTGCTAATTTGAAGAAAATATTTCAATTATTGGATTGAAACTTGAGAGGACATATAAAAACAGTAGTTAAATGAAATTATGCATTGCCTTAATTGTGAACAAGGCTAATCAGCATTTAAAAATAATAGTAAACTCAAGTAAATGTTATGCGAAATACAATAGAAATTTGATCATGCAATTAAAATCTTCTAATTTTAACTTAAAGCTGAAAGAAATGTCCTAAATTAAGTAAATTAATTTGATTTAATTTAATTTTCAACATTTATTTACTTCCAACTATGTTACTATATTTTTCAGCATTTTTAATAATATTCTTGACTTCATCAATAAATAAGAAATCAATTATGCAAATAAAAAGAATTATCTAATTACTTTCGAAGAATAATACATTTTACTGAATGACCGCCAAAATACATTAAAATTGGACATGGAACTATTTTAATTCGATAATTCCACTTGATGTAGAAGTTTGTAAAAAAAATCCGGTTTTTCCTTTTTAATTTGGTCGAACTGTATAATTAACCGTTAATTCAAACCGATAAAGCATATTCCAAGATTTAATGAGTCTTTCCTGGATTTTTTTTAGAATTGGAAAAGAAATGATAAAAGTGGCATCGATCTCTTGAAATCATCATTTTTTTTATTTCAAACTAATTATAGAGTTTTATATTTTTTTCTAATGAAACATCCCTTGGTTATCTCTCATTTATTAACATGTCTTTCAACAATTCAAAGTTACATTGTAATTCTTAATTAAGATTTTATTTCAATGATGATTTGCAAACGAATTTGCAAATTTCAAGTGCCTGTAATGATTTTAAATATAATGTAGCATTTTTTTCTCACGGGGAAGAGTTTTAGCATTTCATTCCCAAGAGAGAGGAATGTATGATATTTGACAAGTATATATTAACAACCCATCATTCCAATTTGACAGCAGACAAACAGTATTGTGGGTAGTTATATTCCATGCAATTAGAGTTTTGTACTAATGAGAATAACCTTCCACTCAAATTTGATAGCAGATATTCAGTGTCATGCGTTATGTGACTCAGGAAATTAGCGATTTTTAACGCAACCTTCACAGGTCGAAATTATTACAGATTGAATATGAGCTATGCCATGAGATGTCCAATTGGGATTGGTGATAGATCACGAGTTGAGAAATGTCTACTCTAAGGAGAAGTGAAGGAAGCTGAACCCTTTTGACGGATTGTCTTAAATGGAGGTTTTCGGTGAAAAAGATTTATGTGATGACTCTAACAGTTGAATAATAGTATGTTAAAAAATAAGAAACAATTTAAAATATAAATTTTATATTAATGAGAATATAATTGCTGTTATTTAAAATCAATATTATAATGCTGATAAAATTCATAAATATATAACAACTCATCACTAATATTTGACAGCAGACAAACAATATTGTGGATAGTTATAGTACAATCAATCGCTTAAATTGCAAGTAGTGTTTTGAGTTATTGAGAACAACCTATCAATCAAATCTCATAGCAGATATTCGGTATCAAATATAATGAGTCTCAGGAAATTAACGAATGTCTGTGTGACCTTCACACGTCGAAACAATTGAAGATGGAATATGAATAGACAAAGATGATAGACAAAGAACTGATAAATGTCTAAACCAATGGGAAATGAGGGAAGTTGACACCTCCCTTGATGGATTGCCTTAAAAGGAGGTTTTTGATGAAAAATAGACAGACTTCTGCGAAGAATCAACCAGATAAATAATATGTTAAATAATAAGAAACAATATAAAATCTAAATCTAATTCTTAACAGACGCATACATTTTATTACTTAATATTAAAAAAATAATGCTAATGTAAAAATAATAAACATACTCGTTAATAAGTAACCTGCAGATCATCTTGTTAATGTCTGTAAGTATATTAGTACTTTTCCGAATTCCGCAAAGTTATTTTTGTTCTTCTGACACCAGGATTGATATGAAAATCCCAATCTTGTGTCACAACTTCAGTGCAATATAAGTAAGGAGATATATTTTTCCCTTGCTTCCTTTGGTCCCTGCTACTGGCATCCGAGTGGACCTACGCTGTTGGGTTCCTTTTGGTCCCTTAAGGATTGCTTATCGAGATTCTGGAAATATTCCTCTTCTTTTTCATTTATTTATCATATTTGGATACCAGAAGTTCGTTTTATAAAAACAGGAAGAAGAAGTGTTTTATGGATATACATATACTGGTAAAAATGGCTCAAAAGTTACTAAATAGGTATATAAAGTTTTATTATGGTTTTTTGGGATATATTAAGTTTACTCGGTTAAGTTACTATAAATATGTCAATGTGTCATAAAACATGGATTGCCTGTAATTCTGTCTTTTTTGCTGTTATGTCAATTTTGCTTTATTTGTTTTTTTTTTTATTTATTAAAATAATTGCAGATATTTATAAAATATTGAAAATAAGGAAGTAAATCGACTTTAAGGAATTATAAAAGTGAGCATATAAATATTAGAAAAACTTTAATTCTATGTTTTATAGTATGTCAAGCTTGATGGCCGAGGCACAGAGTTCTGGCGCTCGGTGCTAGAGGGTTCGAGTCCCGGTAGTGACATGGATATTTGTAGTGGTTCGGAATCAACTTTAAACCGTAGGTCCCTATCTAATATGGCTGTAGAGCATAAATATAGGTATATATATGCTCTGTAGCATATATATGTTTCAGATTTAATAAAAAAAACTCATTGTTAAAAAAAAAAACACCAAAGCTATTTTTGTGTAACAATCATTTGAAATTTTTAATTATGTTAAATGAATTTATATTTAACTAAAAGTCTATTTAATCTGCTATCTCTATTTTTCTATTTTAGATTCATAAGATGAAGCACACGTTAGAGAAAAATTGAAAGACACTGCGCAATCCTGAAAACGGAAAAACATTAATGCGTTCATCGTTTTTAAATAAGATTATACCATATTTATTACTTTATAAATTACTTATTTGAAGAAAATATTTCAATTATTGGAATTAAAATTTTAGAGAACACATAAAGACTACAGTAAAATTAAATTATCTCCATCATCAATGGAGCAACAGAAACATTGAAGTTGAAGGCCGTATGTCTACTGGCAGATTACGAGAGATATTTCTCTTTTCACTGAGTAGAACTGCCAACTCTACGCTCAACAGCCATATTTTACCGGGACCTACGGTTAAAAGTGGATTCCGAGCCACTATAAAAATCCATATCATATCCGGGACTCATACCCGAAACCTGTGGCACTTGGCCTTCAGGCTCTAAATGAAGTTATGCATTGCTTGAATTCTGTTAAAAAGCACGTTAAGCCAGCATTTAAAAATAATACTAAATTCAAGCAATTTTATATGAAACACAATATAAATTTAATCATGATAATACATTCTTTTAATTTTAACTGAAAGCTAAAAATAATTTTCTAAATTATGTAAATTAATTTAATTTAATTTAATTTTCAACATTAATTTACGTCCAACGTGTAATATAACGGGTTAATATATTTCTCAGCATTTTTAATAATACTCTTGACTTCATTCACGTAGTAATACATTTTACTGAATAA
This sequence comes from Caerostris darwini, assembly GCA_021605075.1. Taxonomy (NCBI): domain Eukaryota; kingdom Metazoa; phylum Arthropoda; class Arachnida; order Araneae; family Araneidae; genus Caerostris; species Caerostris darwini. The sequence continues at coordinate 32,429 of BPLQ01012329.1, forward strand.
CCGCCAAATTATATTAAAATTGGACATCGAACTAATTTAATAGATATGTCCACTGGATTAATCTACTAAACTAATTAAATTTGTAGTGGACAGAAACAAAGGAATATTGAAACCAGATGATTTCTTATAAAAAATTAGGCTGACGATTTATACTTCGTATGAAAAAAATATTTCTAAATTTTCATAGAAATTAATATGAAGTAGACAGTTTTTGTGAGGGTCTAACTGGTAAGAGAAAAATTGTGATAATTATTAAGGTTTAAAAATATTTTTATGTCTTTTTTAAAATAGGAAAATTTTAGATTTAATAAGTCAATCTCCTTGTTAAAAAAACTGAAGCTTTTTTCTGTATTTGAAATGTTTAATTATGTTTACTTAATTAAAAGTCTACTTAATTATTATGTCTATTTTTCAGTCTTGGAATCGTAAGATGATTAGTTTAGTTTGTCAATTTACGGTCATCTTGTACAAGCTTTGGATTAATTAGACCGAGACCTACAACTTAACTTGGATTTCGATCCACTCACAAACGTCCATGCCACCTCCAGGATTCGAACTTGAGAGCTGTCGTACCAAAAGCCTAGGCGCTACCCATACAAGCAAAAGAAAATTTAATAAACACTGTACAAGACGGAAGAAGGAAGTTCATCGTTTTTAAATAAGGTTATTATATATTTATTATCTTTTAAATTGCGAATTTGAAGAAAATATTTTAATTGCTGGATTTAAACTTGATAAAACATCTAAAAACTACAGTTAAATGAAATTATGCATAGCCTTAATTGTGAACAGGGTAATCAGCATTTAAAAATAATAGTAAGTAATTTTTATGCGAAATACAATACAAATTTGATCATGTTATTAAAATCTTCTAATATTAATTTCAAACCGAAATTTTTTTCTAAATTAAGTAAAATAATTTGATTTAATTTAATTTTCAACATTTACTTACTTTCCACTTTACTTACTAGTCGGTTAATATATTTTTCACTATTTTTAATAATATTCTTGACTTCGTCAATAAATAAGAAATCAATTATGCAAATAAAAAGAATTATCTACTTACTTTCACGTAGTAATACATTTTACTGAATAACCGCCAAATTACATTAAAATTGAACATGAAACTATTTTAATTCGATAATTCCACTAGACGTCGGATTTCGTAAAAAAAAATCCTCTTTTACTTAATTTGGTCGAACTGTATAATTAACCGTTAATTCAAACCGATAAAGCATACTCCGAATTTTAATGACTCTTTCTGGGATTTTTTTTTTCAGAATTGGAAAAGAAATGATAAAAGTGGCAACCATCTCTTGAAATCATAATATTTTTTTATTTCAAACTAATTATAAAGTTTTAGAATTTTTTCCGATGAAACATTCCTTGATTATCTCTCATTTATTATCTTGTCTTTCAAAGTTCCATTGTACTTCTTAATTAAGATTTTATTTCAAAGATTCGTAATGAGCTTGCAAATTTCAAATGTTTGTAATGATTCTGAATATACTGTAGAATTTTTTTTTTGTCACGAGAAGAGTTTTGACATTTCATTGCCGGGAGAGTGGAATATATATATATTCTTTCACAAGTACATAATATACCCATCACTCAAATAGGACAGCAAACGAGCTTTATTGCCGGTAGTTGTATTACATGAAAATAGAATTTTGTACTAATGAGAACAACCCGTCACTCAAATTTGATAGCAGATATTCAGTGCTATGCATAATAACACTCAGCAATCAAGTATAAATTTAAATTAGTTCAATCCGTTGTTCTTGGTATATACTGTAGCATCTTTTCTCACGAGAAGAATTTTGGCATTTTATACATAGGAGAGAGAAATGTTTATTATTTGACTACGAATATAATAACAACTCATTACTCAATTTGACAGCAGACGAGCTGTATTGCGCGTAGTTATATTAAATTCAATTAATGTTTTGTACTACAGAGAACAACCGGTTACACAATTCTTATAGCAAATATTCGGTATCGTGTATATTGAGGCTCATAAAATTAGCGAATGTCTGTGAGAACTTCGCAGGTCGAAACAATTACAGATTGAATATGAACTACATTTGAGTTGTTCCATCGGGAATGATGGTAGACCTCGAACTGAGAAATGTCTACTCCAATGAGAAGTGAGGGAAGCTGACTCACCTAGCTTTTAACGGATTGTCTTAAAGGAGGGTTTTGGAGAAGAAAGACATATTTCTGCGACGAGTGGACTAGAAGTGTTGTTTTTCGTTTTTTCATTGAAGTGACTTAATAGGCAGGAAATTTTCGCCTGTTTTTCAAAGTGAACCCTTTGCGGTTTTGTTAATACCTCCGTGTGATAATTACGGTCTACCGCAGACGCAATTAGATTCGACGAAGAGTACAGAATTTTGAAAAATCTCCAACCTAGGAATTTTAATTTTAATTAATCATATCTTTGTATAATATTCCGGGGTTCATTATATATGTATATAAATAAATTTCTTGTAAATATAAATTAAAGTTTTCCCATGAATCTGTAAGTGGCCTTGTACTTGATACCTTTAAGCCTTTATAGGTCTAGTATACGCAGAGGAAATGCTGAAAACAAAATGTACTTCATTTGGAAGATAATATAAAACTGAGATGAAAATACAGTGCAATTCAGGATCAGGGTTTGAAATCCTAACAAATTGTTACCTGAGGTAGCCATTTCAAGTTATGGTAGCACTAGATAAACCATTTATAAAAAGAACTGATTAACAGAAACATGAAAATCTCACTTTAAAAATCAGTTTAAATTATATTATATTATAAGAAACAATTTAAAATCAAAATATTGTATCTTAATGGAAGTATAAATTTTATAACCTATAATTAATATTACAGTGCTTGAAAAATTAATAAAGATACTCGTTATGAAGTAAAGTGCAAATCATCTTGTTAGTAGCTGCATAAATATTGGTATTTCTTCGAATTCCGCAAGATGCTTTTTGTTCGTTTGACACCAGGATTGATATCAAAATCCCTATCTTGGGTCATAACTCCAGCGCAACATAAGGAATGAGATATCTTTTCCCTTTGTTTCTTTTCGCCGCTGCTACAGCACCAAGGGGGACAAAAACACTCCATTTTTTGAAAACACAAAAAAATCCCACACTGAGAGATACGAGGGAAATGGACGAAAGAAAGCCTCTCGCATAGAACGGAAGAAACAAAAGTCGAAAAAGAACAGAACAGGGAGCATTCCGGTTTGGGAAAAAGAAGAGGCCAAAACTCGAGGCTTCTTTTCTTGCTTTCTGTGTTTCTTTTTTTTTTCCCTGTTTCTTTCGTCACACTTCCGAGTGGACCTACGCATGTTGGGTTCCTTTGGGTCCCTTAAGGATTACTTATCATAATTTTGGAAATATTCTTCTGATTTATTATTTTTATTTATTATCTTTGGATACCAGAAGTCCTTTTTTTGGAAACAGGAAGAGGAGTGTTTTATGAACATAAAGCAAATTTCTCAAAGTTTGCTATAGGTAAAAAAAAAGAAGGCCATATAAAGTTTTTATTACGGTTATTATAGTATATATTAAAGTTACCCGGTTATGTTACAATAAATATATCCATGTTTTACTTTATTCATTTATTTGTAACCTTTTTACTTTCTTTACTTCTTCATTGTTTCAAATAATTTTAGATTTTTATAAATGATTGAAAACAATCTGGTTCATTTTTTTCATGGCACAAAATTTACTAAAAGTAAAAAAAAAAGGTTAGGTTATTTAAAGTTTTTATTACGGTTTTCATACTATACATTAAGGTTACTCGATTGTGTTAGAATAAATATATGAATATGGCATACAACTTGGATTGCTTGTAATTCTCTTTTTTTTCAATTTCTACTATTAGTACACACTCTCCCTATATATATCTTGTTCAACTTTTCAATCGTTAATAAAACACTTTTAATTCATCCACTCGAGTTCAAATACATTTTTTTTAAACTTGTAGTGGAGGACACTGAATGTTAATACAGTTTTTTCAAATATTAATTCATTCGTTAAATTTAATAAATTAATTATATATTTTTTTTAGATTTAAGTTGCATGTATCTACCAATAGATGGCGCCAGATGTAAGATGGAAATTTCAACTTAAAAAATAAGAATTGACTTTTAAATTTTTTTTTCTATATTACTTGTTAAGTTACGCTTCTTTTACGTTATTTATTTATTTATTCATTTTGCAACAAAGACAGTGAAATAATTTTAAATTTTTGTAAAAGATTGAAATATGGAAAATTATCTGATTCTATGAAATTATATGGCCTTTGGCTTCCGCAAGCTTCAGTTTCGAATCCTGGCGGTGGCATGGATATTTGAGAATGGCTCAGAATCCATGTTAAACTGTAGGTCCCTCTCTAATTAGCACAAAGTGAGTAAAAAATGACCGTATAGTGATAAACGAGACCAAATCAAACCTCGGCTACCTCCGAACGAAGAATAAACATACATTTAAAAAATCTACTGAAATAAGATCTTTACAGATATTTTGACTTCATCCCCTTACAAATCCAATAATAACTGTTTCAATATAGATCCAATGTAAGTTTTGCAGCTGAATTTTTAAAATTTCTAATTATACCATTATACCACACATCTAATTAAAAAATTACAAATTTTGGACCCAATGCGAAATGATGGCCTAAAATGCATTTTTTTAATAAAAAAAATTATGATTATGAAACTTCAAATTAAACACAATGGATAAAGGACAACTTTTCGTTGCATTACAAATCATATTAGTTAAATTAATTTTAAACTTCAAGCCAAACGTCACATTGTTATCTTGTTATTTATGATGGAACAAAAGAAAATCATTATTTCGACGAAAACACTTTGTAAAGGGAATGCACCTCATTTTGAATGCTGCCAGGTATTACTACAAAAATTATCGGAATTGGAATTTTCAGAATATACAAATCTGTATCTCAAATGCAAACTCAATTATGATAACATGATTTCTAAAGGATGGTTTTTGAATTTTAAGTCGCGTGAAAATTAATTTCACTTGCTTGTCTCGCTTCTATTGATTGGTGTAGATTTTCTTTTTTAATTTACAGCTAGCATTATCTGAGATTTAGTGTGATTCCTTATTAAAAACCTATATTTGTCGGAATTCTAAACTTATACGATTATACGGTAGCGCATATCTGAGAAAAGATAAATATAGATAGCCAAGCATATATAATCAATTATACAAATATCTAAACAAATTCAATTAAGTTTTGAATATTTACTTATTAAAATCTTTTGTCATGCTCTTTCAAAAATAAGTATAACATATTATTTAATGCAGTAAATTTGAAAAAAGAAATTTTTTTTCCAATTTTACAGGAGGTTTTCTAAAATGTTTTATATTTTTATATAATATATTTTACTTTGTACATTGGTAATAATTAAAATAAATGTTTCAAGTTTATTTCTAATTTTTTTATGCTGCCCACAATTCTATATTTTAGGTATAATACTTACAGTAGCATTTGGTCGAAAATAAGTTTGTACTAGAATAATTATCTGTTTTTCTTTGTTTACTTCTAAATATTTTTATGTTTTTCGTGTTTTTATTTACAATTCAGTTATATTTTTAATGAAAAATGAAAGTGAAGACTGTTTTAAGATAATTCAAATTCTAAGTTAACTTTTCAGTACATTGTACATTTAAAAGATCATACATTTCTTAAAGAAAAAACAAATATTTGAATGCAACTACAGATATGACCATTTTTCAGTGAATAACAAATAGAATACTGTATACGATATGAGTTGGGAATCTTAGAATCAAGTTGGGATCAATTTCTCAAAATGCTGGAATTCTAAACTAATGATTTCGAAGATTTATGAAAAAAAAAAATCCCTGAAGTGCAATTTATTTTAAAGTCTACAGATAAGCACCTTGAAAAACCAAACTGTTTTTTATCGGAACTTATTTACTTTTTCTTAAAAACAAAAAAAAACAAAAAAAAAAAGGAAACAACTGAGCCAGTGAGACACTACAGTCAACTTCCTACTGTGTTATTTACTTAAAAAGCCATCAGTCTTTATTTGTTGCTTTAAAAGGTCATCAGTCACCAGAGGAGACCTGGAATCTGCTCGATATCAACGAAGAAGTTCTTGCTTCTTTTAACTTGGCGAGTTTATAGATATTACTGGAAAAAGAATAACATTAAAAAAGAAGGGAAACGGGTGCTTGAAAGTATCAAAACGAAAACAGTCCAAACATAAGAAATAAATAAATAAAAAGTGTGAAAATAGAAAAAAAATATTATTTCTAATTATTTTAAAAAATATTTGTTGTTTTAAATATTTTTATAAATATACAGGGTGATTATAACTAAAGTTCCACTTTCAAAATGCTGCAAAAAAAGAGCCACTCATCACAATGAGTTCAAATTTGAACTGAAGGTATTTGAAGAAGGGTGAAACAGTATGAGAACAGCTTTTTGAAAGTGGCACTTCAATTGTAATCACCTGTAGTGAAATATTTATATTACTTACGAATGCACCGAATAAATTGCAGAGAGACATGATATTCGACATAAAAGTAAATAAATAAAACACTGTTCGCTACTATGTGAATGTAATATTTCCCAAACTAGCACCCAGGAACAAACGCGAGCTTTACAAAGACATATTTGCAATCTCCATTTGAACTCCATCACACCCAAAGGAGACATATTTCAGAAGAAGCCATGCTGGAGCGACACCTACCTACCTAGAAAACAATCTCAGAGAAAAGACTATAGAAGAGAAACCCATCATCCTAAAACAGAACTTTTCATGATTCACTGAGTAGACTCTCTTTTTTTTTTCTCGGTGATGTGAGTACATTATTTTAGGGTACTTGTTGCGGCTGGAAGGAGTTGCTTATGGTGGAGAGAAGAGATTCTCTTAATGTCCTTTATTTGTATTATGAGTGATTTAAGCTGCACTTGGGTGGTGTTTGGTGCCTGCGGGGCGCCATCAGGGATCGCTTCGTCTCGCATTGTCCTGATGGGTGAGATTTTTGCGACGGCTATGCTTCATTCTCTTTTTTTTAATAGGAGATGAGGTTTTGTTTGGGAGTGAAACTTTTTTCAATTTAAGATGTGATGAGGAAATCCTGATTGTTTTTTAAGCAAACATTCCATTTCATGGTGCTTAATCTTGACCATTTTAAAAATAAATTCTCGAGTAGATAAAAAACAATTTCTCATCTCACTGAATGTGAATGATATTTTATTATTTGTTAAATATACACTACTGGTTTGCTACAGACTTCAAATTTAAACAACAGTAAGAAGGTGCTGTGATACGCAAAATTAGCTGTTCAGCGCATTCAGGCAAATGCAGGCGCCGGTAGCGACACCTAGAATGTATTTAAATGAGAAATTTGTTCAGCTGGTTTCTCATACACAAATTGCACTTGAAAATTGTTGACTGGTGAAAAGTTGTTGTGATGCCACGTGTAAGAAGCAGAAATGCGTACCAACACGTTTCGGACCTTGATAAAGGAAGGCAATCCCTGTACGCTACGTACAGGGATTGCGATTGATAATATCGTAATATTGCTGCTCGTGTCGGTCGAAATCCAATGACTGTTAGTAGAATATGGAATAGATGGTTCACGACGGTAGTACGGAACGCCGTGCTCGATCTCAAGCATCTCGACGAAGCACCCGTAGGTAAGTCTGACTTGGCTCCGTGAAATTTTTACAGTTATATGACACCAGAAACTTTTGCTTAGAGTGGATTCCGAATCGTTACAAACATCCATGACACCGCCGAGACTCGAATCCCAAACCTGTGGCATCGAGCTGCTAGTCACTCGGCAGTCAGGCCCCTTTAATAACATTGGCAAACTTAAATAATTCTGTTGGAGATATTGGTTGCAGAAGAAAAAAAAAATTTCAAGCATTCTTAAAATATTAAGTTTCAAGAATTTATTTTAGAAGCTCACAAAAAAAAATTTCTGTTTCTGTTTTGAAATTTCGATGGATATCGATTTAAACCATCATGCTCTTGTCTCACATTCCAATGAGGTTTAACATGTGAGAATGTGTTTACCGGCAGAACATCAGGTGAGGAATGAAGCCATCAAAATCACGCCATTAGCGAAGTCATTTTGGAAAAATTTCCTTCCCTTTTTTCGTGTTTCTAATAGATGTAGTTGCGAAGAAAGTTTGCTGCAATTAGTGGGTGCCAGTCTCCGATTTTATAAAGTTCTGTGATGCTACGATCATTAATCATACCAGAGATTAACCTGAACAGTCTCAGTTTTATTTACGCTTAATTTAATTTTCCATTTAATTAGTTAATCTTCAAGAAGGTAAATATAATTTTGGAGTTGTTTAATAAGAAAGGAAATATTATAATTTAGAGAAATAATTACAGCATCATCTGCATAGAGGCTAAGAGTGACTTTGGAAGAGATAGGAATGTCGTTCATGAAGGGGTTGAAGAGATGAATCTAAATTTTATTTTCACGGCCGTATAATTTGTATTAATTAACATTAATATTATATTGGTTGTAAAATTAATAAACATGCTCGTTAATAACTAAACTGCAGATCATCTTGTTAGTAGATCCATATATATTTGTACTTTCTCGAATTCCGCAAAGCTCTTTTTGTTCATCTGACACCAGGATTGATATGAAAATCCCAATCTTTTGTCATAACTTCAGTGCAACATAAGTAACGAGATATCGTTTTCCTTTTTTTCTTTTCGACTCTGCTGCAGCATCGAGCAAGACAAACGCATCCCGTTTTTAATACGCTTTTATTAGCTTCACCTGTATGTTTGTATGTTTGTATGTATGTATGTTTGTATGTATGTAACTGACTTTTCCGCTGGAGATCTGTTTCTCCTCATATACACTATTTAAGCTGCAAAGAAACATTTATAGGCATCTGTCAGAAAGAAAGCAGTTGATTCTTTTTAATACGCTTTTATATTAGTTTCACCTGTATGTTTGTTTGTAACTGACTCTATGGGCTCGATTTTGCCGTACTTTAAGCGATCAGATCCGTGGGACAATGACACAACGGACTATTCGCATTTAGCCTTTGTTTTACTCACAATTACATTATTGTAAGAACTATAGTTCCACTCCTCCGTACCGGGACCTCATTTAAATATTAGTTTAAAAACACTAAAAAACATGCTTTTAGAGCTAATCAAACTAAAAAGTAAAAAATAAATGAATTGTTTAAAAAAAACTAAAGCAACACGCTTTTAGAATTAATGAAACTAAAAAGTAAAAAATAAATTAATAGTTTAAAAAACCTAAAAAAAACACGCTTTTAGAGTTAATCTATCTAAAAAGTAAAAAATAATTGTTAATGTAAGAATAAAATGACTGACGAGAAAATGAATTTCACTGTTTCAAAAGCGTGGGGTGCTTTGTATGACATTTTTACACTAACTCTGCTTTTCGGAATGAACTAGTGAAAAATTATAACGATTGATATCGAGCACCCCACGCTTTTAGAACAGTGACATTCATTTTCTCGTCAGTCATTTTATTCTTATGTTAACAATTACTTTTTACTTTTTAGATAGATTAACTCTAAAAGCGTGTTTTTTTAGTTTTTTTAAACTATTAATTTATTTTGAACACACAAGAAATCCCACACAAAGAAATGCGAGAATCAGTGCTGGGAAATGAACGAAAGAAACACACTTTGCACAAAACGGAAGAAAGAAAAGTTGGAAAAGAACAGAGCAGGGAGCATTCCGGTTGGGGGAACAGAAAAGGCCGAAACTCGAGACTTTTTTTCTTGCTCTCTGTGTCTGTTTCTTTTCCCTGTTCCTTTCCTCACACTTCCGAGTGGACCTAAACTGTTGGTTTCCTCTGGTCCCTTGAGGGTTGCTTATCAGGATTCTGGAAAAATCCCTCATATTTATTTTTTTATTTATTATCTTTGGATACCAGAAGTCCCTTTTATAGAAACAGGAAGAAGACTGTTTTATGGACATAAAGAAAATGGCAAAAATGGCTCAAAATATGTTAGTGGTATAAGAAAGTAAGCTATTTAAAGTTTTTATTACAGTTTTTATGATATATATTAAGGTTGTTCGGTTATATTAAAATAAATATATCCATATGACTTATAAAACTGACTGCCGGTAATTCTCTCTAGTTTTTTAAGTTATATTAGCTTGATCTATTTAGTTATTTTTTAAATAAGAAAATTTAAATAAGATTATGATAACTTTATTATATTTTAAATTACTAACTTGAAGAAAATATTTCCATTATTGGATTAAATCTTTACAGAACATATAAAAAAATAGATAAATGGAATTATATATTGCTTTAATTCTGATATTTTCAATCAGCATTTGAAAATAATGCTAAATTTAAGCAATTTTTATTTAAAACTCAATATAAATTTGATCGTGATTAATCCTATAATTTTTTATCATCATATAATTTTAATTGAAGGCTAAAAAAATTTCTTAAATTAGGTAATTTAATTTTATTTGATTTAATTTTCAACCATTATTAACATCCAACTAGTCTGCTAAAATATTTTTCAGCATTTTTAATAATGTTCTGGACTTCATCAATAAATAAGAAATCAATTATGCAAATTAAAAGAATTATCTAATTACTTTCGAAGAAGTAATACATTTTACTGAATAACCGCCAAATTACATTAAAATTGAACATGAAACTATTTTAATTCGCTAATTTCACTTGACGTAGAAATTTGTAAAAAAAAATCCTGTTTTTCTGTTTTAATTTGGTCGAACTGTATAATTAACCGTTAATTCAAACCGATGAAGGATATTCCGAGTTTTAATGACTCTTTCTTGGGTTTTTTTTCTTAGAATTGGAAAAGAAATGATAAAAGTAGCAACGATCACTTGAAATCACCATTTTTTTTATTTGAAACTAATTATAGAGTTTTATAATTTTTTTTTCTGATGAAGCATCTTTTGATTAACTCTCATTTATTATATTGTCTTTCGGCAATTCAAAGTTCCATTGCAGTTCTTAATTAAGATTTTATTTCAATGATGATTCATAAGCGAACTTGCAAATTTCAAATGTCTGTAATGATTGTGAATATACTGTAGCATTTTTTGTCTCAGGGATAGAGTTTTGTCATTTCATTGCCTGGAGAGATAAATATATATTCTTTGACAAGTATATACTAAACCAGTCACTCAAATATGACAGCAGACGAGCTCTATTGGGGATAGTTATATTACATGAAATTAGAATTTTGTACTAATGAGAATTCCCTGTGACTCAAATCTGTTAGCAGATATTCAGTGTCATGAATAATGAGACTCATGACATTAGCGAATGAATGTGCGGCCTTCATAGGTCGAAACAAATACAGATTCAATATGAACTATACCATGGGTTGTCCAATCGGGATTGGTGATAAACAACGAGCTGAGAAATGTCTATTCCAATGAGAAGTGAGTCAAACTGTGAGACTCCAACCGCCCCCTTGATACATTGTCTTAAAAGGAGGTTTACTGGAGGCTTAAAGATTTCTGCGACGACTCAACCAGTTAAATAATATGTTAAATAATAAGAAACAATATAAATTCTAATTCTAAATCTTATTGGAAACATAAATTTTATTACTTAATATTAAAAAAATAATGCTTGTAAAATTAATAAATATACTTATTAAGAAATAAACTGCAGATCATTTTGTTAATGTCTATGTGTATATTGGCAATTTTTCGAATTCTGCAAAGATCTTTTTGTTCGTTTCACACAAGGATGTATATCAAAATCCCAATCTTTTTTCATAACTCCAGCGCAACATAAATAATGAGATATCTTTGTCCTTTGTTTCTTTTCTCCTCTGCTACAGCACCGTTCCTTTACAAAGGCACCCCACTTTTTAACACTCACATAAATCCCATACAAAGAGATACGAGGATCATTGCTGGGAAACGAACGAAAGAAAACTTATTTGCACAAAACGAAAGAAAACAAAAGTTGAAAAAGAACCGAGCAGGGAGCAGTCCGATTAGGTAAAAAGAAAAAGCAAAGATTCGAGGCTTCTTTTCTTGCTTTCTGTTCCTTTTTTCCCCTGTTTCTTTCCTCACACTTCCGAGTGGGCCCGCACTGTTGATCCCTTAAGGGTTGCTTATCAAGATTCTGGAAATGTTTCTCTTACTTTTCTACTTATTATCTTTGGGTACCAGAAGTCCCTGTTACAGAAACAGGAAGAAAAATGTTTTACGGACATAAAGAAAATCCAAAAATGGCTCAAAATTTACTAATGATAGATATAAGAACGCCATATAAAGTTTTATTATGGGTTTTATAGTATATATTAAAGTTACTCGGTTCTGTTACAATAAATATGACAATGTCACTTATAAATGTGACTGCCTGTAATACTCTCTTTTTAAATTATATTAGCTTTATTTATTTGTTTATTTTGTAACTGAGATAATAATTTTAGATTTTCATAAAAGATTGAAAAGCGTAAAGTTATCTTGTTCTAAGGTATTGCAAGAGTAATCATATAAATATTAGAAAAGCTTTAGTTCCCCCATTTTTGTCAAGAGAAGAGTTGTAGCAAGTTTTTTTCCCGGAGAGAGGAATGTTTATTCTTTGACAAGTATATAATAAAAACATGTCACTTAAATGTGACATCAGATAATCAGTGCCATGAAAAACGAGATCTCATGAAATTAGCGATGGCCTGTTCGACCTTCACAGGTCGCAACGTATACAGATGGAACCCGTGATACGCCATGAGTTTTTCGATTGTGATGTCAGACAGTTCATGAGCTGAGAAATATCTACTCCAATGAGAAGTGAGGGAAGCTGACCCCTCCCCTTTTGAAGGATTTTCTTGAGGTTTTTGGTGAAGAATAGAGATAATACTGTGACGAATCGATCAGAAGTGTTTTTTTTTTGTTTTGTTTCTCTCATGTGATTAAATAGGCCGGTGTTTCCGCCAGTTTTCAAAGTAAGCCCCATGTGATTTCGTGAATCACGCCATTTCTTATGACAATTAATTTCTTTTGATTATTAAAGCCTGACGAAGACTAGACAATTAGATTCGACGTACACTCGAGAACTCTGTAAAATCTCCGGCCTTGGAGTGAACTGCACTTATAATTTAATCGCACATTTGTGAATCAAATTTAATCCCTAATTTTCTTGTTTTTTTTTTTGTGTGAATAACAAATTATAATAATCCAGAGTTCTGTATTTGTATACATATATATATATATATATATATATAATATTATATTAATAATATAGAATATTTTAAATGACATCATGCTATATACAAGTTTTAATAATAATTCTCTTGGTCCAAATTAATTGTAAACCATCGTCTTATTATGAAAGTAAAATTTTAATTTAAAAGTGGAAAAATATTTACTTTATAATTATATAATGAAATTTTATCAGCCTATTAACTTTTTTACAGTAAAATTGGCATTCAATAATATTCGTCGTAATAATAAGAAACGTCTAATTTCTTATAAAACTTCCGAATTGGATCCATCAATAAAATATCTATTAACTAAAATTTTTAAAAAACTATCACCTTTACTTACGTACTAGTAACAGTAATTTTTATTTCTGGATATAAGTAATGTAAAACAAAAAAGAGAATATTTAATTCGATAAATTCTCAGACGTATTTGTTTGTTTAAAAAATGCTTATTTGCTTGTCTGTTTGAAGGAATAGCGTAATTAACTGTAATTCAAGCTCATAAAGTATATTCAAATTTTTAATGACTCTTTTTATTATTATTATTTTCTTAAGAAATAAAATGACAAAAGTGGAAACATTCTTTTGAAAACATCCATTTTTATCTGTAACTAATCATGGAGTCTTACAACTTTTCTGAAGAATGGTATGATAATCTTCAAATTCTTTTTCTTTAACATCTCAGTTCCATTGTAATTCTTAATTAACAATTCATTTCAATGGTGATCTTTCTTACTTCTGAAAGAGAACATTAGAATTTCGAACGTTCTTATCACATTAGAATCTCAATTAAACTCTGGGATGATATCTTTTTATTCGTTAGTTTTCCTTTGAAATATCATTTCACTTTCTTGATATAGAAACCATACGAAACTTATTCTTACAAGAAATTTTATCATTAATTTAAGAACAGTCTTATCTTTTCCTATAAAAATATATATAATTTAATCTTTTCTGATCATTTTGAGAATTTGAATATTCTGAGTTTATTTTTTTATTCAAGGTAAGGGAAACTTTGTTGATCAAATTTTAAGAAATTTATTCAATTTAAAGGAACATTTTTATTAAGTTATCTTGGTTCTTCTCTGTTTTGTTGGCATCGTGTATTTTTAAAACGAACTAAATGTCTGGAATTGTTTTAAAAATATTTTAGAAGAATTTAACTGTGTCCTTAAGAGAAAAATGCTAAAAAGTAAATTAAATTATCTCCTTGCGTATATGTTAGGTATAAAAACAGTTTTTAAATATATATTTAAGCATTTTTTTATGTACGGTAATGTCTGAATATTTTCTCTATAAATTAATAATGCAACGATAAATTTTAAAATTACAAATTTACAAGTGTTTACAAGTGTTTTTCTCTGATTGAATATTTAATTAGTTTAAAACAAAGGAAACGTGCCAAAAAGTGTTTTAATGCTAAACATTTATTATAATTTTTTAAAAGAAATGATGCTATATGCAAGTTTTAATATTACATATTTGATATATATATTTTAAAAGATATTATTCTATATGCAAGTTTTAATACTAAATATTTATTATAAATATTAAGACATCCTGCTGTTGACAAGTTTCAACACTAAATATTTATTATAAATAGTTTAAAAGACATCATGCTATATACAAGATTTAATACTAAATATTTATTATCAATATAATAAATATTTAGAATTCATGCTATATGCAAGTTTTAATTAATATTTTTATATTCCAAGTTAGTTAAAAATTAGAGAAATTGAAATATGTTAATTTTAATTTAATAGGTGAAAAATAATTGGTTGATAATTCTATAATGTACTTTTATAAGCCTTTCAATTTGTTACCTTCTTTGCAGCAAAATTGGCATTCAAAAAGAATCGTCTGTTTATTTTAATACTAATTTTTATAAAACTTCCAAATTGGATCCCTCGATAAAATATCTATTATCTAAATTAAAACAAATCTCTCCTTTAATTACCTACTAGTAACAGTAATAAATATAATTCAAAGACATATTTGTTGCTTTTAAAAAAATGTTTATTTGCTTGCCAGTTTGATGGAACACCGTAATTAACTGTAATCCATTGTGATAAAGTATATTCAAATTTTAAATAATTATTTTCGTTATTATTTTCTGTAGAAAGAAAACAAAAAAAGTAAAAACATTCTCTTGAAAACATCCATTTTTATCTCGAACTAATCATGGAGTTTTATAACTTTTTTGAAGAATGGAATGATTATCTTCGAATTCTTATTCTTTAACATCTCCGTTCCATTGTAATTCTTAATTAACAATTCATTTTAATGGTGATCTTCAGTTTCTTAAAGAGAACTTTAGAATTTCGAACGTTCTTATCACATTACAATCTGAATTAAACTCTGAGATGACATCTTTTTCTTCGTTCAATTTTCCCTTTATATTCATTTTTGGAATATCATTTCACTTTCTTGATACTGAAACGATATGAAACTTATTCTTACAAGAAATTTTATCATTAATTTAAGAAGAATTTTAACTTTTTCTCTAAAAAAATATATAATTTAATCTTTTCTGATCACTTGGAGAGTTTTTTTATTATTTTTATTCAAGCTAAGGGAAACTTTGCTTATCAAATTTTTAGAAATTGTATTCGATTTAAAGAAGAATTTTTATTAAGTTATCTTTGCTTCTCCTGTGCTTTGTTGTCATCGTGTATTTTTATAACTGACTAAATGTCTGAAATGTTTCTTAAATATTTTAGAAGAATTCAACTATGTGTCCTTAAGGAAAAGAGGCTAGAAAGTAAATCAAATTATCTCCTTTGGTCTATGTTAGGAATAAAAATTAATCTTTAAATATATATTTAAGCATTTTTTATATAAGGCAATGTCTGAATATTTTCTTTGTAAATTAATAATGCAACAATAAATTTTAAATTTAAATATATACAAGTGTTATTATTGCTACTTTTTTTCGTCTGAATGAATGCTTATTTGGTTGAAAGGAAAGAAATTGTGTAAAACATATATCAAGAAAATATTTATTAACAAAATCTTTAAATTTAAATTTAAAAAAATATTTATTATAAATATTTTAAAAACATCATGCTATAAACAAGTGTTTATACTAAATATTTTAAAAGACATCGTGCTATATACAAGTGTTTATACTAAATATTTATAACAAATATTTTAAAAGATATCATGTTATAATAAACTTTTAATACTAAATATTTTTTATAAATGTTAAGACATCATACTATATACATGTCTTAATACTAAATATTTATTTTAAATATTTTAAAGGACACCATGCAATATAAAACTTTTAATACTAAATTTTTATTTCAAATAGTTTGAGAGACATCAGGCTACAAACAAGTATTAATAATACTTCTTGAGGTTCAAATTAATAATAAATCATCATGTTATTTAGTAAAATATGTATTTTAATTTATTAGTGGAAAAATATTTGCTTTATAATTCTATAATTTAATTTTATAAGCTTTTATACTTGTTAACTTCTCTTACATCAAAATTGGCATTCAATAGGAATCTGAATATATTTTTTCATAAAACTTCCAAATTGGATCCATCAATAATATATCTATTATCTAAATTAAAAACAAAACTCACAGTTAATTACTTGCTAGTAACAGTAATAAATATTTTTGAATATAAGTAATATAAAACATTAAAAGAACAATTTAAATCGATAAATTCCCAGACGTATTTTGTTCTTAAAAAAAATACAATATTTGCTTGTCCGTTTGATGGAACAGCGTAATTAACTGTAATTCAAACTGATAAAGTATATTCTGACTTTTATTGACTCCTTTTATTATTATTTTTTTCTTAAGAAAGAAAATGACAAAAGTGGAAACATTCTTTTGAAAACATTTATTTTTATCTCGAACTAATCATGGAGTCTTATAACTTTTTTGAAGAATGATGTGATTATCTTCAAATTCTTATTCTTTAACATCTCAGTTCCATTGTAATTCTTAATTAACAATTCATTTTAATGGTGATCGTCTGCTCTTTAAATCGAACTTTAGAATTTCGAACGTTCTTATCACATTAGAATCTCAATTAAACTCTAAGAAGACATCTTTTATTCGTTCTATTTTCTCTCTAAGTTCATTTTAAGAAATATAATTTCACTTTCTTGATACTGAAACGATATGAAACTTATTCTTACAAGAAATTTTATCGTTAATTTACGAACAATCTTATCTTCAGCTACAAATAAAATATATATATATAATTTAATCTTTTCTGATCACTTGGAGAGTTTTATTCTTTTTATTCAAGCTAAGGGAAACTTTGTTTATCAAATTTGAAGAAATTTTATTCAATTTTCTATTAAGTTATCTTTCCTCTCCTGTGCTTTGTTGCCATCGTGTAGTTTCGTCAATGCCTGGAATTGCTTTTAAAATACATTTTAGTAGAATTTAACAATGTGTCCTTAAGGGAAAGACCAATCAATTTAGATCAAGAAAGATTAAATCAAATTATTTCCTTGTGTCTCTGTTATAAAAAACATTAATTTCAAAATATATATTTAAGCCTTTTTTAAGTAAGGGAATGTCTGAGTATTTTCTTCATAACTTAATCATACAACGATAAATTTTGTAATTAAATATTTAAAAGCGTTAATATTGCTTCTTTTGTTCGTCTTATTGAATGTTTAAACAAGTACTAACAAAATATTTAATATAAAAATATTTAATATAAGCAAAATATTTAATATAAACAAAAGATTTAATATAAACAAAAGATTTAATATAAACAAAATATTTGTTAACAAAACTTTAAACTTAAATTTTAAAACAAAATATTTAGTAACAATATTTTAAAAGACATCATGCTATATAAAAATTTTAATACTAAATATTTATTATAAATATCTTAGAAGACATCATGCTATGTACAAGTTTTAATATTAAATATTTATTATAAATATTTTAAAAGATATTATGCCATGTGAAAGTTTTAATAGTGAATATTTATACATCATGCTGTACTCAAGTTTTAGTACTAAATATTTATGACAATTATTTAAAAGACATCATGCTATATATAACGTTAATACTAAATATTTATTAAAAATATTAAGACATCATGCTATATACACGTTTTAATATTAAATATTTAGTATAAATATTTTAAGAAACATCATGCTAAATACAAGTTTTAATACCAAATATTTATTATAAATATTTTAAAAGACATCTTGCTATATTCATGTTTTAATACTAAATGCAAATTTATTTACAAATAGTTTAAAAGACACCATGCTATATACAAGTTTTAATAATAAATATTTATTACAAATATTTTAAAAGACACCAAGCTATATTTTAATAAAATATTTGAGTATAACATGTAATGATTTAACTTGACATTTTCAAAAAATTATTATGATATTCATTATATGATTTCGATGTTTTAATTAATGTAAATAATTTTATAGTAAAAAAATAAATGCAAGCTGTTAATAATTTACAATACTGCCAATATTTATATAGCTGTTAATTTAACTACGTTGTCTTGAATTAGCTGTTAAACTCCAGTTGACGAGAGATAGAATGAACCTTTAAATTTAGGAGTAGTATTCGACTTCATCGATAGATGGCAGTAGTATCCACAGCTAATATCAGCACATCGCACTGAAACAACACATCCTGAAATTTGGCAAAAAGTCAGCTCATCTTGTAAATTGTCTTTATTGGATTTTTTAAGCATGAAAAATTCAAATTTAACAGTTTCAGCACTCTAAGAACGAAAATATAACGTGGATTTAACATTAGATTAGATTTTTTTTTTGGTAAAGTTTCAAGAAAACATTGTAGTTATATGAAGCTTATTTTCTCAAAATTTATATTTTTATTAACACACTTTAATAAAAGTATAATTATTTTTCGTTAAGTGACCCAGATATATAATATAACTGCGAATGTATATTACTATTAAGATAATGTGTTTTATATTAATGTTATTAAAAATATCTTGCAGATGTCATGTTTTATATTAATTTTGATAAAAAATTTATCTTCAAAAGATGAAAGAAATTGAACGATATTTCATAATGGGAAAAAGTTCGTTAGTAAGAAACAATTAAAATGGTAAAGAAAGATTAAAGATTAAGATAAATTTAAATTAATGGTAGAAGTTACTTAAGTTAAAGATAAATATTTTTGTTAAAAGATAAGAATTTAAAGAATTTTTATCTTTTTAACAAAATTCTTTTTTAACTATTTTGTAATTAAATTTAATTTTGATTGCGATTTATTTTTATTTTTTGCAGAAAAAAAATGTCAACTTTTACAAAGATTACTCTTATTTTCAAAAAAACAATTTTTTTACAGTGGATGTGGTTTGGTTTGTTGGTTGTGGCCAGTTTATGCACCTTTTAGACTAATTAGACCAGGACCTACAGTTAAATTTGAATTTCGAACAACTAACAAACATCATACTATTACCAGAATTCCAACTTGAAGTCTGTGGTGCCAAAGACCAGTGCGCTAGCAAAATAGCCATCAGGCCACATTTTTATTGGAATATAATCTCTAAAAAAATTTCATTAGCAATTTTTTATTTTCGTATTCATGGATAACTATTTCGAATGAGTATATAAAAGGCATAACTTGTTTTTGAAACATTCGAATGCTACAAAATTTAGAAAAAAACAATATCAATATCAAATTGGTCCCTATTTCAGATTTTTTTTTAAAATTACACCACTTGTATGCTATTTTAATATAACTAAGTAGAAGTCTGACTTTTGCTCCGTGACGCTCTTACAGTCATAGAAGACCGGGACCTACGGCTTAAAGTGGATTCCGAACCACTACAAACATCCATGACACCGCCGGGATTCGAACCCGAAACCTGTGGCACCGAGCGCCAGAGCGCTAGACACTCGGCCATTCAGGTCCCAAATTTGCCAACGGCACGCAGTGTCCCCAGGTGGTCACCCACCCAAGTACTGACCGCGCCCAATGATGCTTAACTTCGGTGATCTAACGAGAACCGGTATATTCAGCATGGTACGGCCGTTGGGTCTCTCTCTAATATAGATATATATACATATATATATTAGAGAGAGAAATGGAACAGTTAAATTAACTGTTTTATATTCCTATTATCGGGGATTTGACGGCCGATTGGCTAGCGCTCACTACCACAAGCATCGGGTTCAAATCCTGGCGTTGCCATGTGTGTTTGTAGTGGTTGGGAATCCACTCTTAGCCGTTGGTCCCGGTCCTAATAGGATCTTTGAGCGTTGCGGGGCATTGTTACTCCGCGACCGTGGCCTATCTTCAAGTTAAATGCGCCCTCTGGGTAATGCAAAGTGAGTAATGTCTGTGCAGCGCTTGTCGTAAGGCATCCAAGACCAAGCTGTCTAAGTGTTTGCCAGTTGCATTAGAAAGAAAAAAAATCTACTGCTCTTTAACCTTCTAGCAATTTCAGAGAAATGTGCAGCCCTTATGGCATAAAACGATCAAGGTCTATTTGCCAGCTGCATTACAGAACAAAAATATTTCTATTATCTATCCAATATATGTATATATAAAAGAGGGTATAATTGCAGGCCTACAAATCAGGGAGCTGTTTACTGTTAATACTGTTTGAATGGGGAGAATGGGTTTGAATGGGAATTTCATGGCCAATAGAAAAACTGAGAACAATACAGAACTAGTTTCAAAATTATGTTGTGTGTTGGGAGTCATCGCCAATGTAAAGCAGAGCGTTACAGACAACCTATGAGTCTATTCATGGATGGAGGGAAATGGGTCAACTTCTGTTGTGACGAAGCGCCCGTCGATAGAAGACTGACTTGATTCCAATTCGCTTAAGAACGCTCTACAATCAAATGAGAAAGGAACCAACTTTTCAAAGTGGGTTCAGAACTACTACAAATATTCCTGGCACCACCGGAATCTTAGCCCGAATCCTTTTGTATCGAGGGCCAGCGCGCTAGTCACTCCGTCATCAGATATCTGAAAAATTATAATTATAGGAGAGTTAATGACATAATAATACATGACCAGTTAAAATACATTTTCTGGATTCACACTTTTTTTTTTAGTTTAACACACTTTTTTAGTAATTTCATTTATATCATTTTAAATTATTATAACAATGAAGACAGAGGGATCCACCGTCGTCGTGGCGTCCCCCGCGATCCTCAGGTCGCGACACGCCTCTCGGATTCGAAAAGGTGCATTGCACTTCTTCGAACGTTCGTAAGAACGAGGAAGTGGGCCTGAATGGCCGAGTGGCTAGCGCTCTGGCGCTATATACCACAGGTTTCGGGTTCGAGTCCCGGCGGTGCCATGTATGTGTGTAGTGGTTCGGAATCCACTTTAAACCGTACGTCCCGGTCCTAATAGGAGCGTTGCGGGGGCATTGTTACTCCACGTCCGTGGCTTATCTTCAAGTTACACGCACCCCCTGGGTAATGCAAAGTGAGTAACGTCTATGCAGCTCTTGCCTTTAGGCATCCAAGACCAAGCTGTCTAAGTGTGTGCCAGCCGCATTAGAAAAAAAAAAAAAAAAAAAACTTCACACTTGGATCTTTTTCCTGAAACATCGGCATTGTGAACGGGGAGCATGGTGAGAGATTCCACCAAGATATATAAACAATGGAAAAACGAATCCAAACCGCTTGCAGACTATCTCTGGAAATTAGGAAGTGGGGGAGGGAAGTTTCCTCACAATAGAAAAAAGATAAAAATTTCGGTTTGAATTAGATTAGTAAATGTAAATAAATTAAATAAAACTGACCACTTTACACCAACATGAATTTCTTATATCTGTACAAAAAAATACCAGTTATAAAAGCGTTATGCGCATTTGCAATCAAAGAAAAATATGCCGCAGAAAGAGCCATTCTAACTAATTTTATAGACAAAAAGGTAAATTTTGGGGTAAAAAAATTTAAATTCAACAACTAAAAGTTAAATTCAAAATAAAAATAGTATTTTTTTTTTTTTGTAGTTTCTTAAAACAAGAAGTTATCTTAAAGTATTCATGAACTTTTATATAACCTTAATTTTATTTAACCTTATTATTATTTAACCTTAGCCCTTATTTAACCGTATTATTATTTAACCATAACCGTTATTAAACATTATTATTATTTAACCTTAACCCTTATTTAATCTTATTTATGAACCACTTTAGTAATTATTACATTTAAGCGGTTTTATCTTAAAATGAATAACTAAATCAAGTAATCAAGTACAATCAAGTATAATTAAGTCAAGTACATAATTAAATCAATTACAATTAAATACTGAAGTATAAAAAGTTTCCATTTTAAACGTAATGAACACTTCATAATGTTCCAGTTAAATTATTGCATGTACGATAACATTTCTTTGCGAGAATTCGAAATTGATGCCATTAATCCTTGAATGAAACCGAATACAAACAATTCCTTTTTAGATTATTATCAAATTTTTAAATTCAAATTAAACTAAAGCAGAGACAAAATAATCCCTTTAATAATTTCAATTCCATTTAAACGCATAATAATAACGCATCTTAATTAATACTTTATTTCTGAAAACCCATTTCTATTAAATTTTTTTATTCTTTTATTTTCTGCAATCGCTGATGCTTTTAATCTCATCAATACACCATCTTTTCAGTTTCAAAATCCTTTGTAATTCCTTTCCTTTCTACTTTTAAGCCTTTTTATTTTGATGCATCGAAGCGCGAAAGGAGATTAGACACTCGACCAATAATATTACGTTTTACTTTCTAAGAGAACCAATCAGCAGTGGGATTTAAGCCTTTACTTAGCGAATAAAATTTCCCATTTTATGCTCGGCACTTTAATAGAAATCAAGTTGAGTTTCTGCGTCTCTGATTTATTGTGGTGCAGTGATATGGTTGAAAGGTTAAAAGAATTATTTTTGATGTTCGACCAGAATGAGATTTCGTTTTTTGTGTTGCAGTGAGTAATGGGAAATAATGTTTCTTTGAAAAAAGAAATATCCAGATAACAAGTTGTCCTATTTTGGCTATTCTACGTGGGTGATTTCGATCTACGGTAACGTTTATTATAGTAGGGTTTTCTGCTATACTTAACGAAGGGAATAAAATAAAGGTTTTAAGCCCGATTGTTAAAGACTTAAGGGTTGGATTGTTAAATGTAAATATATATCTCAAACTGAAAATATCTAAAAAAATAAAATGTTTTTCAAATATTGATTTTAATATTTAATGGAATATAATTTTATTAATAGTAGGAACAATTAAATGATGTTAATTAGCATATTATTTATATTGTAAATGTACTGACTTGGAATTATATGTTGATTATGTTACACAAATATTGCTAGGTTTGGTTTGGTTCTTCGCTCTACGGTCATTTTCTGTACAATTAGCGCCAATTAGAGCGGAACCTATAGTTTAACGATAGTTCCAAACCACTCACAAACATCCATGCCACCGCCAGGATTCGAATTTGAAGCCTGGGGTACCATAAACCAGAGAGCTAGCCAACTGTCCTTCAGGCCGCTAATAATTCTGGGAGAAAATACTGGCCGAAAATGAAGTATTTATTCGTATATCATTTATTTTATAAATGCACAAACTGCAAGTATATGTTCATTATATTACGCAAATCATGCTAATAGAAGGTATAATATTTATTCGTATATCATTTGTATCATAAGCGCACAGAATTGCAATTATACGTCCATTATATTACACAAATAATGCTAACAGAAAATACTAGGAGAAAACAAAATATTTATACGTAGTGAACACTTATTAATGTATTCTTATTAATGTTTCATTTAAATGTTTATATGTACGATAGCATCTCTTCGAAGAAATTAAAAAATTGATGTCATTAATCTTTTAGTGAAACTAAATGCAAACAATTCTTTATTTAGAATATTATCAAATTCTTTAATTCATATTAACACAAAAGCAAGTATAATCCCTTTAATAATTTCAATTCCATTTAAACGCATAATAATAACGCATCTTAATTAATACTTTATTTATGAAAACACATTTCTATTAAATTTTTTTATTCCGCTATCGTCTGCAATCGCTGATGATTTTAAACTCATCAATACACCATCTTTTCAGTTTCAAAATCCTTTGTAATTCCTTTTCAATTCAACTTTTAAGCCTTTTTATTTTCATGCATTGAAGCGCTAAAGGAGATTAAGACTCTCCACCAATAACATTATCTTTCACTTTCTAAGCGAACCAATCAGCATCGGGATTTTAGCCTTTATTTAACGAATAAACTTTCCCATTTTATGCCCGGCACTTTGATAATCAAGTTGAGTTTCTGCCTCTGTGATTTTTTGCGGTGCAGTGATATGGTTGAAAGGTTAAAGAATTATTTTTGATGTTCCACCAGAACGAGATTTCGTTCTTTGTGTTTCAGTGAGTAATGGGAAATAAGGTTTATTTGAAAAAAAATATCCAGATATCAAGTTGTCCTATTTCGGCTATTCTACGTGGCTGATTTCGATCTACGGTAACGTTTATTAGAAGAGGGTTTTGTGCTATACTTAACAAAGGAAATAAAATAATGGATATAAACCCTAATGTTAAAGTCTTAAGGGTTGGATTGATAAATGTAAATATAAAAACTGAACAGAAAATATATAATCAAATAAAACGTTTTTCAAATATTGTTTTAAATATTTAGCTGGATATAATTTTACAAATAGTAAGAAAAATTAACAGTTAATTATATATCATTTATTTTATAAATGCACAGACTTGCAATTATATGGTTATTATGTTATACACATAATGCTAGGTTTGGTTTGGTTCGTCTCTCTACAGGCCATTTTCTTCACAATTAGCGCCAATTAGAGAGGAACCTATAGTTTAACCTGAATTCAGAACCCCTCACAAACATCCATGTCACCGCCAATATTCCAACCTGAACCTTGTGAATTTGCATGTGGTACCAAAGACCACAGCGCTAGCCAATCTGCCACCAGCCTGCTAATAATGCTAGTAGAAAATATAGGTCGAAAATGAAGTATTTATTCGTATATCATCTATATTCTAAATGTACAGACTTGCAATTATACGTTCATTATATTGCACATATAGTGCTAGGAAAAAATAAAATATTAAAAAGGAATGAACATTTATTAGTGAACTCTTATTATTGTTTCATTTAAATGATTTTATGTAAGATAACATCTCTTTGCAGGAATTAAAAATTGATGTCATTAATCTTTGAATGAAACCAAATACAATCAATTCTTCATTTAATATATTCTCAAATACTGAAATTCATATTAAAATAAAAGCAGAGACATAATAATCGTCTTTAATATTTAAAAATCCATTTAAACTTATTATCATAATGCCTCATAATTAATACTTTATTTCTCAAGCCCATTTCTATTAAATATTTTATTCTTCTATCTTCTGCAATCGCTGATGCTTTTAAACTCATCAATACACCATCTTTTGGATTCCAAAATCCTTTGTAATTCCTTTTCCTTCTACTTTTAAGCCTTTTTATTTTGATGCAATGAAGCGCGGAAGGAGATTATACTCTCGACCAATAACATTATCTTTTACTTTCTGTGTGAACCAATCAGCATCGGGATTTAATCCTTTAGTTAGTGGATAAAATTCCCCATTTTAAGTTCTGCACTTTAATAGAAATAAAGTGGAATTTCTGCCTCTCTGATTTACTGCGGTGCAGTGATATATTGTTGAAAGATTAAAGAATTATTTTTGATGTTTTGACCAGAATGAGATTTTGTTCTTTGTGTTTCAGTGAGTAATGGGACATAAGGTTTACTTGAAAAAAATATCCAGATAACAAGTTGTCCTATTTGGCTATTCTATGTTTCTGATTTCGATATACGGTAACGTTTATTATAGTAGGATTTTATGCTGTACTTAACAAAGGAAATAAATTAATGGGTATTAACCCCGATTGCTAAAGGCTTAAGGTTTGGATTGTTAACTGTTAGTATAAAATCGTACCTGAAAATATCAAATAAAATAAAATGTTTTTCAAATGTTGATTTAAATATTTAATGAAATGTAAGTTTACAAATAGTAGGAAAAAAAATTTTTAATTAGTATATTATTTTTATTATAAATGCATAGACTTCAAATTATTTGTTGATTATGTTACACCAATAATTCTAGGTTTGATTTGGTTCGTCGCTGTATGGTCATTTTCTGCACAATTAGAATTAGCGCCATTAGAGAGGGAAATTAGAGACAGAATTCTCGTTAAACTGTAGCGCCATTTAGAGAGGGACCTACAGTTTAACGAGAATTCGGAATAACTCACAAACATCCATGCCATCGTCAAGATTCCAACCTGAAGCCTGTGGTACCAAAGAATAGAGCGGTAGCCAATCGGCCTTAAGGCCTCTAATAATGCTAGTAGTAAATACAGGGCGAAAATGAAGTATTTACTTGTATATCATTTATATTATAAATTCCCAGACTTCCAATTGTATGTTCATTATATTACACATATAATGCTATTAGAAAATAAAATATTAAAAAGGAATGAACACTTATTAGTGAACTCTTATTATTGTTTCATTTAAATCATTTTATGTCCGATAGCATCTCTTTGCAAGAATTAAAAATTGATGGCATTAATCTTTTAATGATATACAATCAATTCCTTACTTAGAATATTATTAAACTCTTAAATTCATATTAAAACAAAAAAGCAGAGACAAAATAATCGTCTTTAATATTTAAAAATCCATTTAAATGTATAATCATAATGCCTCATAATTAATACTTTATTTCTGAACATCCATTTCTACTAAATTTTTATTTCCTTATCTTCTGCAATCGCTGATGCTTTAAACTCATCAATACACCATCTTTTCAGTTTCAAAATCCTTTGTAATTCCTTTTCCCTTCTACTTTTATGCCTTTTATTTTGATGCATTGAGGCGCGAAAGGAGATTATACTCTCGACCAATAACATTCAAGTTGAGTTTCTGCCTCTCTGATTTATTGCGGTGCAGTGATAGGGTTGAAAAGGTTTAAGGAATTATTTTTATGTACAACCAGAATGAGATTCGTTCTTTGTGTTTACAGTGAGTAATTGGAAATAATGTTTATTTAAAAGAAAAAAACTATCCAGATAACAAGTTGACCTATTTTGGTTATTCTACGTGAGTGATTTCGATCTACGATAACGTTTATTAGAGTATGGTTTTACACTATACTTAACAAAGGGAATAAAATAAAGGATATATATCCCGATTGTTAAAGGCAGAAAAGTTCTTTTTCAAATATTGATTTAAATATTTAATTGAATATAATTTTACAAATGTTAGTAAAAAATAAAGTATTCATTCTTAAATCAATTATGTTATGAATGCTTGTACTTGCAATTATAGTGTGCCCAGAAAGTAAGACCAATTATTTTTTTTTTCAAAAACTGTTTATTTGTTCTTCCAAATTTATTTCATCGCCTTCAAAGTAATCCCCTCCGGACATAATGCACTTATACCAACATTTTTTTCCAATTCACCATGCATGCTAAAAAATTATCGGCAGTGATGTCCTTCAAAGAGCATTTCGATTCACGTTGAATCTCTTCAATCGACTCAAAACGATGTCTCCAGAATGGTCTTTTGAGTGCAGGGAATAGCAGAAGTCGCACGTTGTGAATACGGTTTGTGTGGAATGATATGGATTTCCTTTTTGGCGAAAGAGTCACGAAGAGTCAATAAAGTGTGACATGGAGCATTTAGTGTTTTCGGTTCCAATTGAGATTTGACGAATTTGAGGCCCAAGTTGGAATTGACAGATCTTTATAAAATTCCAATATCATCAGCAAGGTCTGTAATTGTACATTGAAGGTCCAAATCTTTAATTTTTACAACGTGAGCTTCGTCGGTTGAGGTTGATGGTAGACCAGAGGGCCTTTCGTCTTCAAAGCGTACTCTGCCTTCTTTGAACTGCTTATACCACTTCTAAAAATTTTGGACTCTCTTCCAGGGAGTACCATCAGTTCAGACGCACTGCTATCTTTGAAATATATATGTATATATTTAATCTATGCAAAAATTCAAAAATGCGCAGATAGGCAACTGTGGTTTATTTGGTTTAATCCATTAAAATTATCATATGATTGCAAGTCTCTGCCTTTATAAAATTAATAATATACGATTAAATATTTTATTTTCTTCTAGTATTTCCTCCTTGCAGTATGTGTGTAATATAAAGATGATATAATTGTATGCTTGTACATTTATAATATATACTAACTAGCATTTTATTTATTACTAGTATTTGTTAAATAGTATTCAGTTAAATATTTAAATCCATATTTGAAAAACATTGTATTTTATTAGATATTTTCGATTTGATTTTTATACTAACAATCCAATCCTTAAGCCTTTAACAATAGGGTTTATACCCTTTATTTTATTTCCTTTGTTAAGCATAGCATGAAAACCTACTCTAATAAGTTTTAACGTAGATTGAAATCACCCACGTAGAATAGCCAAAATAGGACAACTTGTTATCTGGATATTTTTTTTTTAAATGAACATTATTTCCCATTACTCACTGAAACACAAAGAACGAAAACTCATTCTGGTCGAAACATCAAAAATAATTCTTTAACCTTTCAACCATTTCCCTGAACCTCAATAAATCTAAGAAGCAGAAATTCAACTTGATTTCTATCAAAGAGCGGAACGTACTGTAAAATGGGAAATTTTATTCGATAACTAAAGGCTGAAATCGCAATGCTCATTGGTTCGCTTAGAAAGTAAAAGATAATGTTATTGGTCGAGAGTGTAATCCCCTTTCGCACTTCAATGCATCAAAATAAAAAGGCTTAAAAGTAGAAGGGAAAAGGAATTACAAAGGATTTTGAAACTGAAAAGATGGTGTACTGATGAGTTTTGAAACATCAGCGATTGCAGAAGATAAAGAAATAAAAAATTTAATAGAAATGGGTTTTCAGAAATAAAGTAATAATTATGAGGCATTATGATTATACGTTTAAATGGAATTGAAATTATTAAAGGGATTATTTTGTCACTGCTTTTGTTTCAATATGAATTTAAGAATTTGATAATAATCTAAAAAGGAATTGTTTGCATTTGGTTTCATTAAAAGATTAATGGCATCAATTTTTATTTCTTCCAAAGAAATGCTATCGCACTTACAAGCATTTAACTGTAACATTAATAAGAGTTCATTACGTTTAAAATGGAAACATTTTATGTTATAGTAATTAGTTGCACTAGATTTATTTAATTATTTATTATTAGCATAAAATCTACTAATATTTGATTTTGATGAAATAGTTTAGAAAATATATATTATCTATATAATTACAATTTATAAAATGTAAACTGTACATTTTATGTATTATATTTGGATGAATGTAAAGTTTATCCAAGTATTCAATATACCTAATTATTTTAGAATATTTTTATAACTATACATATTATGAAAAATATACTTTTATATTTACTATTAAAAACAGTAATATGTTTACTAAAGTGCTCTATAAATAAGGTTAAGGTTAAAAACAGTAATATGTTTACTAAAGTGCTCTAAATAATTTTAAGGTTGAAAACAGTAATATGTTTACTAAAGTGCTCCATAAATAAGGTTAAGGTTAAAAACAGTAATATGTTTACTAAACTGCTCCATAAATAAGGTTAAGGTTAAAAACAGTAATATGTTTACTAAAGTGCTCCATAAATAAGGTTAAGCTTAAAAACCGTAATATGTTTACTAAAGTGCTCCATAAATAATAAAAAGGTTGTATAAAGATTCATGACTACTTTAAGATACCTTTTTATTTTTAGAAACGAAGAAAAACTTCTACTTTTATTTTTAATTTAACTTTAGTCAAACATTTTAATTTTTTTGCTCTCAAATTTAACAATTTGTCTATAAAATTAATTAGCAAGTCTCTTTTAAGGCATATTCAAATTTGATTTCAAATGCACATAACACTTTCGTAAAAGATACGTTTTAATACGATAAGTTAACAGATAAAATATAATGAATAACATAATGAACATATTAACAGTTTAACACAATGAGTATATCAAGAGTTTAACATAATAAACATTTTAACAATTTAACATAATGAACATAGAATTGCAAATCGGTGCTTTTAAAATAAAATTGGTATACAAAAAAATATTCTATTTTCTACTGGCATCATTTGTGTAATATAATGAACGTTTAATTGCAAATTCGTGCATGTGTAATATAAATGATACAAAAATAAACATTTTTTTCCTAGTATTTGTAAAAATTTATTCAGTAAAATATTTAAATCAATATTTGAAAAACAGTTTATTTTATTCGATATTTTCTGTTTGGTTTTTATACTTACATTTAACAATGCAACCCTTAAGCCTTCAAGAATCGTGGTTTTTATTCTTCATGTTATTCCTTTTGTTAAATATAGCATGAAACCCTATTCTAATAAACGTTACCTTAGATAGAAATCAGCCACTTAGAACAGCCAAAATAGGACAACTTGTTATCTGGATATTTTTTCTTTCCAATAAACCTTATTTCCCATTATTCACTCTAACACAAAAAACGAAACCTCATTCTAGTAGAACATCAAAAATAATTCTTTAACCTTTCAACCATATCAACGCACTGCAGTAAATCACAGAGGCAGAAAGAAATTCAACTTGATTTCTATCAAAGGGCAGAACGTAAAAATGGGAATTTTATTCGCTAACTAAAGGCTTAAATCCCAATGTTCATTGGTTCACATATAAAGTAAAAGGTAATGTTATTGGTCGAGAGTCTAATCTCCTTTCGCGCTTCAGTGCAACAAAATAAAAAGGCTTAAAAGTAGAAGGAGAAGAAATTACAAAGGATTTTGAAACTGAAAAGATGGTGTATTGATGAGTTTAAAAGCATCAGCGATTGAAGAAGATAGAGTAATAAAAAATTTAATAGAAATGGTTTTCAGAAATAAAGTATTAATTAAGAGGGATT
Organism: Caerostris darwini; assembly: GCA_021605075.1. Lineage (NCBI taxonomy): Eukaryota > Metazoa > Arthropoda > Arachnida > Araneae > Araneidae > Caerostris > Caerostris darwini. Next base: position 63,608 of record BPLQ01012329.1, read on the forward strand.
ATGATTATACGTCTAAATGGATTTGAAAATATTAAAGGGGATTATTCTGTTCCTGTTTTTGTTGTAATATGAATTTAAGAATTTGATAATATTTTAAATTAGAAATTACTTGTATTTGATTTCATTAAAAGATTAAGGACATCAATTTTTAATTTTTGCAAAAAGATGTTATCGTCATACAGTCATTTAACTGGAACATTATTATGTGTTAATTATGATTTAAATTGAAACTTTTTATTATTTTATAATAACTTGCACTAGATTTAATTATTTATTTTCAGTATATAATCTACTATTATTTGTTTTTGATGAACATTTTTATAAACTATGAATATTATAATAAAAGAACTTAAAAGTAACACTAATTACTGAAGCGGTTTACAAATAAGGTTAAAGAAAGTTTACGGTTATATAAAATAGAGTTTGTATAAAGGTCATATAAAGATTGTATGATAGAAATATAAACACCAAAATTCTTTATTTGTTAGATGTGTTATATTTTTGTTATTGTTAGATTATTTGCGTAACATATCAAAATATAATTGAAAGTCTGTGCATTTATAATATAAATTGTATACGAATAAATGCTTTATTTTCTCCTAGCATTATTTAACGTTAAGCTGTTGGTCTCTGTCTAGTGTAAACAAAATGATCGTAGAGCGGCAAACCAAACGAATCCTAGCATTATTTTGCAATGAACACATAATTGCATTTATAATATAAATGATATTCTACTTAAAATATTTTCCCTAGTATTTGTAAAATTATATTCATTTAAATATTTAAATCATTATTTGAAAAACATTTTATTTTATTAAATATTTTCAGTTTGGTTTTTATATTTACATTTAACAATACAGCCCTTAAGACTTTAAAAACCTGGGTTTATACCCTTTATTTTATTTCCTTTGTTAAGTATAGCATAAAACCCTACTCTTATAAACGTTACCGTAGATCGAAATCACCCACGTAGAATAACCAAAATAGGACAACTTGTTATCTGGATATTTCTTTTCAAATAATCGTTATTTCCTACTACTCACTGAAACACAAAGAACGAAATGTCATTGTGGTGGAACATCAAAAATAATTCTTTAACCTTTCAACCATCTCACTGCACCGCAATAAATCAGAGAGGCAGAAACTCAACTTGATTTCTATCAAAGTGCAGAACGTAAAATGGGGAATTTTATTCGCTAACTAGAGGCTTAAGTCCCGATTCTCATTGGTTCGCTTAGAAAGTAAAAGATAATGTTATTGGGCGAGAGCGTAATCTCCTTTCGCACTTCAATGCATCAAAATAAAAAGGATTGAAAGTAGAAGGGAAAAGGAATTACAAAGGATTTTGAAACTGAAAAGATATTGTATTGATGGGTTTAAAAGCATCAGCGATTGCAGAAGTTAAAGAAATAAAAAATTTAATAGAAATGGGTTTTCAGAAATAAAATATTAATTAAGGATTATACGTTTAAATGGAATTGAAATTATTAAAGAGGATTATTATGTCTCTTCTTTTGTTTTAATATGAATTTAAGAATTTGATAATATTCTAAAAAGGAATTATTTGTATTTGGTTTCATCAAAAGATAAATGGCATAAATTTTTAATTCTTGCAACTTATTTAATCTTAAGAGATATTATCGCACTTACAAGCATTTGAGTGAAACATTAATAAGAGTTCATTACGTTTAAAATTGAAACTTTTTATTATTTACTACTGTGTCCGATAAGTAAGACCAATTATTATTTTTTTCAAAACTCTTTATTTATTCTTCCTAATTTATTTTATCGCCTTCAAAATAATCCCCTCCGGACAGAATGCTGTACACATTTTCTGTTTGGTCCATAACCAAATTCACAAAAAAATTCTTACTAGTTTTTTTTCAGTTAAATTAAAGCTCATTTTCTTGTCTGTAAAATTCCACTTTTAAACCATTTAATTAAAAAAAATGTCAACCGCATTAAAATATTAAATCAATGACGTCGTAGCTTTTCAATGACGTCATATCGCTTCGCGTGTTCCTATTTACATAGTGATTTATAATTTATAATTAAATTTTTTTAATCTGCTGTGATTTTTTTTATTTAGCGTTTAATTTACTATTTTATTGAATGCGATTAAAGAATTGTTTCACGCCATCTTTTGAAATTAAATAGCTAATTATTTTGTGATTAATTTCCATTTTAACTTTTTTTTTCATTTAAATGCTTCAATTATACTTGTTTAAAATTTATACTTTTTACTCTGATGTACTTTTCATGTTGTCTTATCAAAATAAATTAAATTATTTATGCATGGCATTTGTGTTGAATGCTAATCTAATGTATAAGATCAATTAGAAAATGTATAACAATCATGTAATTTTTTTTTATTAAAAATTACTTGTCAATTTAAATGGTTATTTTACTTTAACGTATAATTAATTTATTGCATTTATTATTTAGAATTATTACTTGCTATTTCTTTAAATTGATTAATATATAGCAATTTAAATGAAAAATCAACTGATTACTTGTTTCATTGTTTGTATTATGTAATTTTTTTTATTTCTTATTTATATCCTTCTAAAGTTTTCTTCTTTTTTCTAATGCAGCTTGCAAACGCTTAGACAGCTTTCTTGGATGCCTTAAGGTAAGCGCTGCACAGATGTTACTCAATTTGCATTACCCAGGGGGCCTCGTGTAACTTAAAGATAAGCCCTGGACGCGGAGTAACAATGCTTCCGCTACGCTCTACGATCTTATTAGACCGGGACCTACGGTTTAAAGTGGATTACGAACCACTACAAACGTCCATGTCACCGCCGGGACTTGAACCCGAAATCTGTGGTACCGAGCGCCACAGCGCTAGTCACTCGGCCATTCAGGCCCCTATCCTTCTAAAATAAAGGTTTTAATAATATATTTATAACATTTTTCTGTATCCAAATTATATCAACATATTATGTCATACATCATATCAAAGCGAATATATATACATTATGTATACTCTCAATGTTCCAATATATGTGCATACTCATTTTCATGGATATTGTTTGAACGGCATATAAGACGAAATGCTGCAGCATCCTCTGGTGACAAGTCACACTAAAGTGGATATCGTATATCCATACTCGAATATACTCGAAAACATATTTTCCATATTCGAATACATATTATTACCCATTTTCATAGCGATGGATTGAACAGTATAGAAGTTGATAGACTGCAGCACCATCTGGTGGCAACTTAAACCAAAGAGGTAGCATAAAAAAATATTATCCATGTTTTGTCAATTACTGTAGACAATGGATTACGTGGTTAGTCTGGTATCAAACCAAGTTCTTTTATTTCAAAACCATAACATTTAGCCACCGTTTCTTGTGACTAAATAGTTAAACGAATTCAGAATGAATGAAATAAATTTAGATAATCATAATGAATTTATTAGTTATTGAATTTCAATATTTAATTCAAATTTATCAAATAATTATTGAATTAATTAGTTAATGAAATTTAAGCCAACTTTATATTCAATGGAAATCTATAATTTGGATTACATAAATGAGAGAATAGAACCTTTTTTTTTCTTATTCATGGCAAATAAAATACTTAATTTTTGGGGCCTGAATGGCCGAGTGTCTAGCGCTCTGGCGCTCGATGTTACAGGTTTGGTGTCAAGTGCTGGCGGTGCCTTGGATATTTGTAGTGGTTCGGAATCCACTTTACACCGTAGGTCCCGGTCTCATATGACTTTATAGCTTCGCGAAGCCAAGTCGGACTTCTACTTACGGGTGCTTCATCCCAACAGAAGCTGCCGCCTTTCCCTCTATCCATGAGTATATTACTTATGGAATGTCCTTCCCGCACTGGAGGACACTGAGGATTAGTCACAACCCACAGTCATCCATTTCATCTCCATTAAGTTTCCTCGTTTTTAAAAGTAGCGATTACAACAATACCACCAATAAAGTCGAACCTCAACCCTTCTGGATCGAATTACAATATCGTCCATCAATGAATACAATTACTCTACATGTTTCTTTAAATAATTTGAAGATACTTTCCAACCTATTGATTTAACTTACCAATTACTGTAGACAATAGATTACGTGGTTAGTCGGGTATTAAACCATGTTCTTTTATTTCAAAACCATAAGACTTAATCACCGTTTCTTGTGACTTATTAATTAAATTAATTTAGAATTAATGAAATTCAGATATTAATAATGAATTTCAGTTATTAACTTATTGAAACTAACTATTAACTTTCAGTTATTATTCAGTTATTGAATTTCAGTATTTAACTGAAATTCATCAAATAATTATTGATTTAATTAATTAATGAAATTTAGGCCAATTTTATATTCAATGAGAGTGAAAAGTCATAAAATCAAGTGCAGTGCATGGTGTCAAATGTAAAAAGTCCATGGCTTCACCCGAAGAGCACAGACATCATGAGTAGCTACACCCATGCGGTGCAAGTGTTGATTAAGAAAATCATGTCCTGTCGGAAATTTGTTCTAAAAACTGCACGGGACAAGTCCATTGGGGTGGGCGATGAAACAAGTGTATTCCGGGCCTGAATGGTCAAGTGGCTAGAGATTTGGAGCTCGGTACCACAGGTTTCGGGTTCGAGTCCCGGCGATGCCATGCATGTTTTTAGCGTTTCGGAATCCACTTTAAGCCGTAGGTATATGACTGTAAGCTCCATCACAACAGAGGCTGCCCCTTTCCCTCCATCTATGAGTAGATCACTCATGAGATATCCGTCCCGCACTACAGGACATTGAGGATCAGTCGCAACAACAACAACAGTTGAAAGGAGTCTGTTTTAAGGGCCTGTCTGTTTTCTTCTTTACCTCAGAACTAAATGGATGAAAGGATAAAGGAAATTGTGTCTGTGGTAACTTACAACCATTTCTGGCCAAGAGGCAGCACTTTTCACTTCCAGGCACTCCTCAATGACTGGGAATCCACTGAAAAATAATCTCCCAGCCAGAAGCAATTGCATTGGACAGATTTATCTTAGCCGTTTCAGCAAGGAAGCAATCACTAGGTGTATAGTAGACAGTTGCCAAGATTGCAAGTTGGTAGTCAATAAAGATAACTTTATAGCAACTGAAGCACTCACCTATTTTTTTCCAGATAAATGGGAATGAGAACAAAAAGTTGTTTTATATGCGAAATACCTGGAATTAATAAAATACTACTATTACTACTAATAATAAAAATTTTTTATTATAATGTCTAATTAATAAATTAAAATTTATTCTTAAATGCATTTTAAAAAGAGTTAAAAACGTATAGTTAATTACATATGAGAAGATTTCAAGGATATTACAGCATTGTATCAATTTATACTCATTCAATCTCTCGTAATTTTACTATCCACCTGATTTACGAATCAATTCTGATCCGTATAGACAAATGAGACATGTTGATTCTGAGAGAGTTTACTCAGCATTATCATGTCAAAATGGATTAATCCCTCTACAGTTGTATTTAAATTATAATAGAGAAGGCATTACATTTACATCAACTGGGCAGTTTCGTAATGAGACTATTCAAAACACTTGTTAAGTAGATGAGTAGGTTAAAGTGTCATTGATTGATTTTGCAATTAATGCTAGTATAGTGTATTCTAAAAATATATCTTGCACAATTTTACTTATGTATATTATGTTGTTTATTATCCCCATTGTCACTCAACAACATCGAGACCAAGTCCTATAACACTTGCGATCTCATAGAAGGAGGGAAAGGGGGGAGGCAGCTTCTGTTGGGATGGAACATTTGTAGGTAGAAATTTGACTTGGCTGAGGGATGCTGACTATTTTAGTAGTAGTCGTAAAAAGTAGTAGTAGTCGTCGTAGTAGTTTTAGTAATAGCAGTAGTAGTAGAAGTAGTAGTTGTAGTTGTAGTAGTAGTAGTAGTAGTAGTTGTAGTTGTAGTAGTAGTAGT